>CATQJL010000223.1:76425560-76460900 GCA_958299035.1 Cylicocyclus nassatus
AATTTTGGGATCAAAGGGGAATTCGTTTTGGAAAACCCCATTTGCCCATCTCGCGCTGGGCCCTGGTCCTGAATATGGGAGCTTGGGAAGTGGCACGCAACACGTCAGATTTGCATCGGGAGATTAGAGAGGGGGGGGGGGGGGAAGCTGTAGTCGAGGCGGTGCTGGTAATACATGACTGGTATCCTCCCCCCCCCCCCTCCCCCATTGCGCAGAATTCAAGCACACCGAGATACTGTATCATTGTACACCTGTCGGCATATAAAGAGGCCCTGCCAAGCATAATGAATACCATTCTCGTAAATATCATGTCAAATAATTCCTGTTGACCAAAATTCAAGGCAATTTTCCAAATGTAGACGCATTCAAGTAAAGTGGCCAATTTCAACCAAAATCAACTTTTCGGAAATATAATGTGTATGTGTGTATAGTGTTGAAATTAAAAACAAAAATTGTTGTGAACATCTTGATGTTTTTGTTGATTTATAAGCTAAACACTCACATTTTTCAATAAGTTGGTCACTCTTTGCATTGGCATTTTCTCTGCCTTGGTCCACCGGGGGAGTGGCGGCAGCCACAAAAAATTTCAAGAATAATGCAGTTATGTACAAGTACAAACAAGTCATCTATAGAACTCATGTAAGTAACTTTCAAGAGAGGGCCACCCTGCCCAGGTCCCCCTCCCCCTCGGTCCGACACTGATAGGCGAATGTTTGACACATATATCGTCCGTGGAAAATTTTTCTGTTGCAAAATCTATGGATTACGGCACAATCCCAAAAAAGGTGTGACTGTCACAGTGTTTCGCGCTTGTGCTAATTGCTTAATGTCACGCAAAACTCAGAACGAACCAAGTATTACGAACTAATCTTGTAGTTTTCATAAAATTGGTTTAATCCTGTTCCATCCTTCATTTCTCTGAATAACATTTGCCGAATTAGAGCCACTGTCGAAAAATGCGACGTGCGATATTTTGACCGGCTTCTATTTCATTGTTTGGCGGCCATCTGCAGTGGGTTTAGTGCACACCGAGCAGAGGTAACTTGGTCCGGATTCGTTCATCCTGAGCGAAATACGACTGACGAAAAGTTAGGCGATAAGGCGAGTTCGGCGAAAATGCGTCTGCTATCGTATAAATAATACGTATATATAATTATTATTTGCTTCAAAAAGTGCACTACTGTATACAGTACTTCACATTTAGTCAACACGACACCTATTTCGTTTTGTACAAGATTAAGTAGAAGTAGGAACAAATTATGAAACATTCTGAATTTTATGTGAATGAAAGACATGCGCAATGTTCTTGATTGGGTAAAATTTAGGGATCTCCAACTCTGCCCGGTGAAAGTTTCAAAAATTCTAACATCAATCTAGTCTGCGTCACACTTGCACACTATGGCGGCGGTTTATCCCTCCTTCTAGTGTACTGACCAACTCGGAATAATTCCAGGTCTGGTATTCCTAAAAGGAAAATAGTCCACACCAAAAAGTAGATCTTGGAAGACTCTTGGGAGCGTCATCGGGATACCACTCGAAAGGAATTCAGATAAAGATTACGGTAGTAAGACCACGTAATTTGCTTTGAGAACAGAAACGTATATGCAAAAATATCTTTGTAGAGAACATCTTGTGTATCTCATTGAATTTTTAGAGGTTTCGATAGCTAATTCAGATTGACTTTTGCGCAGAAAATGACTTCTATATCTTTTAGCTAAAATTTACGAACAAGGAACTACAGATGTTGTTATTAGTTGTTGTTATGTTCTATACTACTCTTTTGCGTGGTTGTGTAGATAATCATTTGTGATTTCGTTTCATGTGAAACTCCACTCATACGTTGCTATGCCAAATCATTTGAAGTTTATTCTGCGAGTTTCTAATTTAAACGACGCATAGACCTTCAGAGCATCCTCCTGGGCATTTCGAACATGGTGCGCCTGTTTCGTAGATTTTGGCATTAAGCATGTTTCCTCTAAAATTGAAGTCTTGTTGGTGGCTTATTAAAGCAACTCTACTTACGCTTCTTTATAATTGCAGACTGCTAAGGTCATCCTGGGGCAGGCTTGAACAGCGCAACCAATGACTTTTGTAGACTGCCAGACCATCTAAATCTATGTATTTAAGAAACCATGATATTGTCTGAGATCATTCCTGCTACTAATAACAAGTAGGCAAAGACTCTTTAACGTAATTGAGAAGCTTTCAAGATGGCGCAAAGCAAGCGCATTGGGAAGGGTATAGTTTATCTGCGTTGGCGCAAATCTAGTGCTGCGACTGCTTCTTGGGTGCGGGGTGGTGGTGGCTCTGTGAAGAACTAGGATGTTGTATTCTCGGTGATGGGAATGCAGAAACTGTTTTCACCTGTGTGTAGTGTCCAACTTTATTGTTGAAGAGTTTCATGCTGAAGGTGAGGTCTTCGCCAACTCCATGTTGTGCAAGCTCCCCAAACCATGATCTTGAAGCCTGTAATGATAGAAACGAGTTGCTTTCTTTGAGCGACAAGCAAAATGGCATTTTTTACATCTTCGGCAGCTTTTACTGGGTCGTACGCCGAGCCGCGCATGTAGATGTTTTCTCCAAGACCTTTAGTATTTGAGTGCTGGAAGACACATTTAGCAGCGTGTTTCACAGCATATTTCTCCACATCGCAGTCGTACTTCTGGAATATCTCGCTATCACTTGCTGCCTATCATCAATGTTGCCAGAGAAAATACCAATTTGTTCATGGCAGCAGCTTTAGGAGCATAACCTCCATAACCGTCTTTAGCTTTTCCATTAGCCACCAGCGATCTGCATGCATCAGATGTGAACTCGTAGAAAGCAAAAAATCCTTCTCATTAGATCTCTTACCTTAGCTCGTTGTGAACGTCCAAGAACTTTTGACGGATAAGCAGTGGTATCAACGCAGAGTACTGATAAATACCTGGTAAAAAAGGACTAACATTTTCGGCAATAAGCAGCACGAAGAGCTACTATACCTGCATAAGCAGTCGCGATTAGGCAGACCTGAAATGTTTATTAAATTGCTTAGTCAAAATAGAGAAAGTAGCGACTTACCAATAGAACGGAACGCATTTTGTGTGTGATGCTAGTCCTGTGTTGCTGCTTTTATGCAGGTTGTGAGCTTTCACCCTTCTGACGTTGGCCATAAGCTGTGTCATCTTTTCACATCATTTTGATGCAGAAAATTTCGAAGATCTTCTATTGGGATCTGTTATCATAGCTGTCTCATAATTGAATTCTGATGTCGAATAGAACATTGAGCGGAAAAAGCAAAGCAAAAAATACCAACACCATCGACGTTGCCGATTGTTATGAATCTACCCTGTCGTAGACAAAACTCTGATATACTGCAATGAGTTAGCCCCACCAATCTGAGTATATTGGTACAGATGTCAGCCTAGTGCACACAAAGAAATAGTTTATAGTTTTTCTTGGGTTGATTACATTCCTATTAGACTAAGCTCCAATAACAGTCTAGATAGGGATCTACTCAACAGAGCCTTAAAATTTGGGTACTACAAACCGACACGCTGACTATGAAAAGTAATACAGCAATGCACGCCACACTTGATCATCAAAGTAGCTATTGCTTGAAAGAAATCCGCCTAGATTGAAATGTTTAGAAAAAAACTGTTTCTTGGCGATCCAACCACCTCTAGCCTTATCCCAAATACAGGTAAAAGCGCCGTTCTAGCTTCGAATGCATCCAAAGCCTAGAAGCTAATGAAACATTGCTTCTTGCTTCGATGACAGCCTAGACTTTTTCATCGATCTCATCAACGTCAATGATTTCGTTCGTACTTTTTGCAATCAATGTTCTATTTGAAATCAGAATTCAATTGATGTGCGAGGTACAGCTATGGTGACATTCCTTATACATCCCCCAGCAAATTCATAATGGAGAGATGACACAGCTTATGGCCAACGTCAGAAGGGTGAAAGCTCACAACCTGCATAAAAGCAGCAACATAAGACTAGCATCACACACAAAATGCGTTCCGTTCTATTGGTAAGTCGCTACTTTCTCAATTTTGACTAAGCAATTTAATAAACATTACAGGTCTGCCTAATCGCGACTGCTTATGCAGGTATAGTAGCTCTTCGTGCTGCTTATTGCCGAAAATGTTAGTCCTTTTTTACCAGGTATTTGTCCTGCAAATGGCGGCATGAACGATCAGATCCGTCAAAAGTTCTTGGACGTTCACAACGAGCTAAGGTAAGAGATCTAATGAGAAGGATTTTTTGCTTTCTACGAGTTCACATCTGATGCATGCAGATCGCTGGTGGCTCATGGAAAAGCTAAAGACGGTTATGGAGGTTATGCTCCTAAAGCTGCTGCCATGAACAAATTGGTATTTTCTCTGGCAACATTGATGATAGGCAGCAAGTGATAGCGAGATATTCCAGAAGTACGACTGCGATGTGGAGAAATATGCTGTGAAACACGCTGCTAAATGTGTCTTCCAGCACTCAAATACTAAAGGTCTTGGAGAAAACATCTACATGCGCGGCTCGGCGTACGACCCAGTAAAAGCTGCCGAAGATGTAAAAAATGCCATTTTGCTTGTCGCTCAAAGAAAGCAACTCGTTTCTATCATTACAGGCTTCAAGATCATGGTTTGGGGAGCTTGCACAACATGGAGTTGGCGAAGACCTCACCTTCAGCATGAAACTCTTCAACAATAAAGTTGGACACTACACACAGGTGAAAACAGTTTCTGCATTCCCATCACCGAGAATACAACATCCTAGTTCTTCACAGAGCCACCACCACCCCGCACCCAAGAAGCAGTCGCAGCACTAGATTTGCGCCAACGCAGATAAACTATACCCTTCCCAATGCGCTTGCTTTGCGCCATCTTGAAAGCTTCTCAATTACGTTAAAGAGTCTTTGCCTACTTGTTATTAGTAGCAGGAATGATCTCAGACAATATCATGGTTTCTTAAATACATAGATTTAGATGGTCTGGCAGTCTACAAAAGTCATTGGTTGCGCTGTTCAAGCCTGCCCCAGGATGACCTTAGCAGTCTGCAATTATAAAGAAGCGTAAGTAGAGTTGCTTCAGTAAGCCACCAACAAGACTTCAATTTTAGAGGAAACATGCTTAATGCCAAAATCTACGAAACAGGCGCACCATGTTCGAAATGCCCAGGAGGATGCTCTGAAGGTCTATGCGTCGTTTAAATTAGAAACTCGCAGAATAAACTTCAAATGATTTGGCATAGCAACGTATGAGTGGAGTTTCACATGAAACGAAATCACAAATTATCTACACAACCACGCAAAAGAGTGATTAGAACATAACAACAACTAATAACAACATCTGTAGTTCCTTGTTCGTAAACTTTAGCTAAAAGATATAGAAGTCATTTTCTGCGCAAAAGTCAATCTGAATTAGCTATCGAAACCTCCAAAAATTCAATGAGATACACAAGTTGTTCTCTACAAAGATATTTTTGCATATACGTTTCTGTTCTCAAAGCAAATTACGTGGTCTTACTACCGTAATCTTTATCTGATTTCCTTTCGAGTGGTATCCCGATGACGCTCCCAAGAGTCGTCCACGATCTACTTCTTGGTGTGGACTATTTTCCTTTTAGAAATACCAGACCTGGAATTATTCCGAGTTGGTCAGTACACTAGAAGGAGGGATAAACCGCCGTCATAGTATGCAAGTGTGACGCAGACTAGATTGATGTTAGAATTTTTGAAACTTTCACCGGGCAGAGTTGGAGATCCCTAAATTTTACCCAATCAAGAATGTTGCGCATGTCTTTCATTCACATAAAATTCAGAATGTTTCATAATTTGTTCCTACTTCTACTTAATCTTGTACAAAACGAAATAGGTGTCTTGTTGACTAAATGTGAAGTACTGTATACAGTAGTGCACTTTTTGAAGCAAATAATAATTATATATACGTATTATTTATACGATAGCAGACGCATTTTCGCCGAACTCGCCTTATCGCCTAACTTTTCGTCAGTCGTATTTCGCTCAGGATGAACGAATCCGGACCAAGTTACCTCTGCTCGGTGTGCACTAAACCCACTGCAGATGGCCGCCAAACAATGAAATAGAAGCCGGTCAAAATATCGCACGTCGCATTTTTCGACAGTGGCTCTAATTCGGCAAATGTTATTCAGAGAAATGAAGGATGGAACAGGATTAAACCAATTTTATGAAAACTACAAGATTAGTTCGTAATACTTGGTTCGTTCTGAGTTTTGCGTGACATTAAGCAATTAGCACAAGCGCGAAACACTGTGACAGTCACACCTTTTTTGGGATTGTGCCGTAATCCATAGATTTTGCAACAGAAAAATTTTCCACGGACGATATATGTGTCAAACATTCGCCTATCAGTGTCGGACCGAGGGGGAGGGGGACCTGGGCAGGGTGGCCCTCTCTTGAAAGTTACTTACATGAGTTCTATAGATGACTTGTTTGTACTTGTACATAACTGCATTATTCTTGAAATTTTTTGTGGCTGCCGCCACTCCCCCGGTGGACCAAGGCAGAGAAAATGCCAATGCAAAGAGTGACCAACTTATTGAAAAATGTGAGTGTTTAGCTTATAAATCAACAAAAACATCAAGATGTTCACAACAATTTTTGTTTTTAATTTCAACACTATACACACATACACATTATATTTCCGAAAAGTTGATTTTGGTTGAAATTGGCCACTTTACTTGAATGCGTCTACATTTGGAAAATTGCCTTGAATTTTGGTCAACAGGAATTATTTGACATGATATTTACGAGAATGGTATTCATTATGCTTGGCAGGGCCTCTTTATATGCCGACAGGTGTACAATGATACAGTATCTCGGTGTGCTTGAATTCTGCGCAATGGGGGAGGGGGGGGGGGAGGATACCAGTCATGTATTACCAGCACCGCCTCGACTACAGCTTCCCCCCCCCCCTCTCTAATCTCCCGATGCAAATCTGACGTGTTGCGTGCCACTTCCCAAGCTCCCATATTCAGGACCAGGGCCCAGCGCGAGATGGGCAAATGGGGTTTTCCAAAACGAATTCCCCTTTGATCCCAAAATTTTTTACGAATACCCCCTGAGCCCAAAAACGATGCTTTGTGCTTATGCAACGAGAGCAGCGGCCACACTTCGCCTAAAAGCGCTCAAAAGCGCCCAAAAACGCTCAAATTCTTCTAGTTATTCCTCACCTTTATCAAGATAGAAAACAGGAAGAAGAATAAGCAAGAAAAAATGAAGGATTGAAGAAGTATCAATGTAACGCAGTGTTACTGAGAAGCCGTTCCCGCGTATCATTTGACTGGAGCGCGCTTTCCTCCTTAGAAAGCTGGGCTGCTGATGCGATTCTGGGCTCTAACAAAGACAAGAGGAGGAGTTTCGGAACCAAAATCCTATCATATAGAAACTTTAGATGTACAACATTTATGTGAATTGAAAGGACGTCATGGATGGGGCTCCTCGTGCATCTTCGCTATTCCGAAGCGATTTTTTCGCTTCCGAAGCCGCATTTTGCTCCGCAACTTGGGCATTGGCTTGATAGGGGGGGGGGCTACTATTATACGATGCCAAAATTTCACCACCCTCAACTTAGGGTGGGCGGTGCCTTTAAGCCCTGCAGTCCCCTGTTCCGGTACCTACCAAGTTTCATGCCGTATGGTCATCTGTGCTCTGCAAACGAGCCATTTGAATTCACTTCTTCATTTACCAGTTTGCAATATTTTTGGAAAAAATGCTTATTGCACCTCCCATTCACATAAACTTTTCATAATATTTCAAACTTTGTTTCTTCTAGTCTCTTTTCGTGCGATTACGTAAGTTGGTGCTATATCGTGCCTGCATTGAGAACTGATCAGGTAATCATGCTGTTCAACGGCATCGCTTATGCGACGTCGCGCACGCGGCAATTAGCGGCGGCGCGGCGTAGCGCGCGCGAACTTTGCTGTGCGTTGAGGCTTAAGGAAACCACTTCCCAGTGAGCTAGATTTATAAGGTAACAAGCATGATTCGACCTTCCTTTGCTTGCACTTGGAATCTTCTTCTGGGGCTCCGCCCGGACCCCGAAAAAACGATTTCCCCCTTGCTTTTTCTACCAGAAACGATCTCCAGCTTGTCATTTGCCCATCGTGCCGGGCCCTGTTCAGGACTTCGAATATTTACTATTGTTTTTCTGGACGAGCTACTCCAAAACTACTGTATGTCCACAAATTACATTGCTAAATTGAAATTATTTTCCTAAAAGACAAAAAATTTTCGGTTGCAATTTTCAAGAAATAAGGATTCTTCTTCCTCTAGCCTATATTTTCCATCCAAACTTATCAGTTCCAAGATAGCCGGAAAGGAAGAAGGTATCGTTTAACTTCGATAGAGAGGAAAGTGGTATCTCTAGATAGCTATTGAGCTAATCTTTATAAAAGGCCTTCACCTGCCTTTTCGAATACGAGGTAAAGGAAATTCATCGACGAGTGCCCGACTCGTGCAACTACACCACCTTGTGCATGCTTTTTCGGAGCCTTTTCAGCTTGACAGTACGCTGCGGTGCGCAGGGACTTAGTAGCTCGCAGCATCCCTGTCCTTTAACCTCTTTCGTTTGCTGAGCTTTTCACATCGTTTTTTCTTCTTTCAGTCATTGTTTCCAATGTCTATGTGAGCCGGGTGAGTGATTTTTGATAGGATGGTGTGAAGTCTCGCACCTCCGCGTCTTGCATACTGTAGAAGGAGGGGAGGGGGACGTTTCATACGACTGCTCCCACATTATTCTGACCTTTTGGCAGGATCCAATATTGACACTATTAAGCTTGGGCCAGCTGGCTCTCAGAAAAATGGCTATTTCAAAAAGTTTGCATTACTGCGAAATCAGGAAGGAGAATTCGGAGACAGTATGAAATTAAAAATTTTCTTTTCGCTATAAAAATTCATTTTGCATTTGAATCATCCGTAGTTTTCTTTGTGAAAAAACACTCTTCATGAAAGAATGGCTACGTTACGGTTAGGTCTCGGTCAGAGTTCATGCGATTTGATTCCTCAACAAGACAAACAGTTACGACTTGATTGCATTCCGACCATCTTGCATTTCGGTTGTGATAGTTAGTCACGATTGGAGAGCTATCACAACCATTGCAAGATGACCAGTATGCAACAGACTCATAACTGTTTGTTTTGTTGGAAGAATTGCGGCGATGAAATCGCGTGAACTCTGCACGAGCCCTTTAACCATTCTGGATTCATTGTAAAATTTGCTTCTGATATAACTCTCATACTTCTCCTAGTTCAGGAAATTATCCTTGTTTGTTTCAACTTTATCATCACAGAAAAAACTAGCTCAAAGTGAGAACAAAAATCGTAGCAGAAGTTGATTTTTGACCAAAATTCTCTTTACGAAATTTTCCACAATTTATTGAATCGGGATACTTCGTTTTTGCAGATCTTTAATTTGTGAAATATCAAATAGCGTCTTTGCGACCTTTGAGCATGACCTGAAAGAAAAAAGAAGTAAAGGTGTTTAGAATTTGCTTCTGAACATTGAAAAATATGATTGCATCAATCATATGCCTTACATAAATTTATCTAACAATTTTTCCATAAAGATTTTCCTATCGTTGTAATCGATAATTGGTGGGTAATTTAAGCATTTTGGCATGTCTCCAAAAGGTCAAGTGATCAGAAAGCCTTCGCATAAAAAGTCCCCTCCCCGCCCTCTCCCAGCCGTAGTGGAGAATCTCTGACTCACTGCATGGGTCGAGAAGTGCGAAGTAGGTGTAAGGTACGTGCGAACTGGGTGCGAAGTCCCCGATCGTATGAAAAGTCCCCCTCCCATGTGAGCCCATCGCCGAAGGCAAATTTGAGAGAAAGAATGAGCTTTCTTCGGAATTCCAGTGGGGGAATCATGGCTATGATTGAAATTGCATGTTTTCGTCAATGTTTTATAAAAATTGGCATTTTTCTTAGGACAAATCACTGAAGGGGTTACTTCAGCATTCCTACATCATTGACACCATGTAATGCTGAAATAAATAACTGAGCGATCTCATCTTCGATGAATGCATGATAGCCATCACTTTTGAATAAAGCACACTCTTTTACCTAATTTTGCCCGGGGTGTTGATTCAAGATCTTGAAATGGTAGGTAGAAAGGGTGAGGAATCCAGTAAATGTACCTGAATTGATTTTTTGCTTACCTTCCAGTAATCATCAAAAGAGGAGGTAGGATATCATCGAGAGGACCTAAGAGAAAAGAAGAACAAATGGCTGCCTAAATTGTAAAAACTAAGAAGAAAAACGGTGCAAAATGCTTAACTTGACAAAAGAGATTAAAGGACAGTGCAGCTGCGAGCTACCAAGTCCCCGCGCGCTGCACGCACTGTCAAGCTGGAAAGGCTTCAAAAAGGCACGTCCATAGTGGTGTAATTGCACGAGTCGAAGCAGTCGTCGACGAATATCCTTTAGGGATTGGTCATACTATTCCAGTAATTCCTGCTATTCCTGCGATTCCTGTGATTCCTGTGATTCCCGCACAGTTTAGGCGCGGCTTAAATGAGTGCGTGTTGCGTGTTACGTGTTGTTTTACGCAAAACGCGCTCGTTTAAGCGGCGCCTAAACTGTGCGGGAATACAGGAATTGCAGGAATCGCAGGAATAGCAGGAATCACTGAAATAGTATGGGCGATCCCTTAGAATGCGTTCGGAGCAAGCCCGCAGAGGGTATGAAGACTACGAACCCTTTATCCTCTTCTATTAGGTTGTCCCAAAAGTCTTTTCATTTTTGAGTTTTCGCTGTGATAAGTCGTGCACTTCTTATTCTGAATAGATATCATTATCATTCGATAGAGCAAAACAAGCTCTACGAGATGGCTTTTATGCTTTTGCACAAGCTTCGATCCACCCCAAGTTTAAAACCAAAATCTAAAAAGTTTCGGATGCCCAAAAACTGAAAATTTTTTATATCTTCGTTCAAAAAAGTCCTACAAATCTCACACTTGCTCACGCATATGCACTTCACATCAGACACTCATATGTGCTGTTGCTGTATTTTTTCATTGGTTAGAAATCAGGAAAACGAAAATTTCCATGTTTTTAGCAAAGTGATGCTGTGCTGTTTTTATACCAACAGTTGTATACTACAAGCCCTTAGAGGTACAACGTAAAATTTTAGCTCTCTATGAGCTCTAGTTCGCGAGAAATATCGAATTTAGCTTTCCTCACTCGAGCTTTTTACGCTTAACCTAGCATTTCTCGGTAAATAGTGTTCATAGAGAGCTAAAAATTTACGGTTGTACTTCTAAGGGCTTGTGTATACAACTGTTAGTGTAAGAACAGCACAGCATCACTTTGGTAAAAAACATGGAAATTTTGCTTTTCTTGATTTCTAGCCGATGAAAAAGTACAGCAACAGCATATATGAGTGTCTGATGTGAAGTGTATATGCGAGAGCGAGTGAGAGATTTAAAAGACTTTTTTGAACGAAGATATAATAAAAATTTTCAATTTTTTGGGCATCCGCAATTTTTCAGATTTTGGTTCTAAACTCAAGGTGGATCGAAGCTTGCGCAAAAGCATAGATCATCTTATAGAGTTTGCTTTGCTCTATCAAATGGCATCCTGATGTCTATTCAGAATGAGAAGTGCACGACTATCACAGCGAAAACTCAAAAATGAAAAACTTATGGGACAACCTAATATTTATTGAGCTGAAGCAGTCTGTTTGGTAAACTTGAAAGACTTGCATAGTTATAAATTGAGCCGTTGAATTTGTGACCCGGGCACAAATGGTGTCAAACTAGATTTCATTTTTATCGTCTTCATAGGGTCCTGAGAGCCCCGGAAAAAAATCGACAAAGGTCGGGTTTTACGGTTGAAGTGTCCTTTCGCAAGCGCGAGGGTTTCAAAGACAAGACTCAAACAAACAAATGGCTTGTTTACAGCGCACGAACAAACACATGACACCGGATTTGGAGTACGTGCATACAATAACACTCCAAACTATTGCGTAAAGAGTGTCAAGAACATTGAGTCTCATTACCCGTGCTCGAATTTGTTGGTTTCTAAACCAGCAACAAACCAACTGGGTTAATTCGGAGCATAAATGTCGGAGAACACAAAAGTTTTGAACTTTTTGATTCGGACGATTAGAACGCTCAAAACTTTTATCACATAGTGAAAACAGCGGATCAAACCATTGACTCTCTTTTATTGAGCCAGAAATAGTGTAAACCTATGCATCAATAGATATCGCGCTCCAATCACATGCAGCGTCCTTTGAACGATATGGCGAAGGCATCATTGTTATGTTTGAATAAGGGTTTCACTACTGATTTTGAGTCAAGAGGGATTTCGTAAAAGTTTTCGACGTCATGGGGACTTTTGTTCCCAAAAATACTCCAGACCAACGTGTGCCGGACTTGTTGGTAATCTCCGAAGAAAGTACTCCTTTAGACCGTCTCTCCTGTGGACCGCCGATCCTCAGGCGAAAACCTTTGATTTAAAATGCCGCTAAATGAACGATTTCAAAACACTGCGTTTTCACTCAGTTTTCGACAGCTTACTCTTTTTTTTATTTGGTTTGCATCTTTTCTCTATAATTTTACTTAGACAACATTGACTTTTATGGGGACGGAGATCCAAACAACCTTGAATTTAGTGGCCCCATGTCTAGACCGTCGAAGGTAGGATTACGACTGCACCGCCTGCTTCCGACCTACACACGCCTAAAACGCACCTCATTCTGCAGAAGGCGACAGTTTGAATTTCCCACCCAAAACAGGCGCTACGCGTCAACCCTGAGTAGGGGGACGAACTCCGCCACTTTTGAGCCGCCTCCGCTGGCGACGTCCTTTTGCAATGTTGTTGCATGTCGTTGCAGGACCAGTAGTCCGAGAGGGCGGCCCACATGGCGTAGTTCATTCCCAGCCCCCCTTTCGGCAAAATAGACGTCGTTGGATTGAAGGTGGAAATAAAGTGCCGGTCTCGAAGCATGACGTGACGCAGGTGTACGCAGTGCTCCAAGCTTGCTTTGCACATTGTCCCCTCCACAATTGCTGATACTTCTGCTCTGAGTCTATGACCTGTGCATGGCTAACATGTTATTAACATTTATTCAATTATCTATTTTGTGTCCTGGCAAACGTGGTTAGTGCAAAAAAGGAAAACAGAAAAAACAGTTAATTATATCATAGATGGTGTCTCCAGCAGCCAGAGTGGATCCAAATTCAGATAACAGCAAGCTTAGCCCACTAATTCAACAACATAGATCATGGTCTAAAAGCAATATGTAGGAAAAGCGCAAAACTTGTCACAGCGCCAATCGGCCAAGTTCGGCCGCTCCATCCTACCCGCCCACGAAAAGGGTATAAAAAGACATAAGTCCCGCCCACTGGACTCTTGTGCGACAGCATGCCAGCTTTGGCTGGAGCTCTTACCATCATGCTGAGATGAGCCTCCCACCCCCCCCTCTATTCATTTACTTCCCCCTTTCCTTTTAAATGTTCTCTTTATCCTTGTATTGTTCCTCAGTAATGTGCTCTCTTGTGTCTGTCTTTGGTAAAGGTGGTGTCCAGGGGGATCAGCAGCCACATCTGCTCCATGGTTAAGAATACTTCATTGCCCTGTTGTCCAAGCTTCGCTACTGAGGCATCTCGTCTTTTCAGCAATTCATAGAAGGCCTCATATGCGTGGTTGAGCACCGTTGTTCCTACGGGGCAGGCATCGCAATAGCAAAAGTGCTTACTGATAGGGACTGGTAGTAGCGTTATTTCATTTCATTTCATTTGTACGCTCAAGGCGTTCCATAAAAAAAGACACATCAAGAAGTTAGTAATACAGCGGAAACGAACAAGACATGTAAACAAATGCAGACATCATCATGTCAGTCCGAGTCTGATCCTAATCAGACTAATGTGAGAAGATAAAACAGCTTGCACTGAATATGTTGGTAGGCTAATAGATAAGTATGCAGATGTAGGCATGAGATTTATTACTCCAAAACTTTGAATCCATGGAGATGGGACGCATGCCCCCTCGTTGCCAGCGGAACGATCTTTAGTTACTCTTAAAAGCAATCCGGCGGCTTATAAGGCAGGTTTACTGGCTCAGGTATAATAACCATAACCCAACCTAGCCGGAATGCTGGGGAGGCCCAATGACCCCAAAGGTGAAACGATTGTCATTGAATCCATTTGTTAAAATAGCAAGCTGTACGATTGACTACTAGATAGCTGAACGAAAAAGACTCGGACTGAGATGCTGATGATCTGTGTTAGTAACTAGAACAAAACGACTACACCAAAAATAAAAGTTTGACGCAACGTGAGGAGATACACGAGAGGCGTCAAAGAAATAATTTACAGCCACAACTGAACCCGCAAGTCAATGCAAGATCACCGAGCACCTGAAAAGACAGGTTTAGAGGTAAAATGGAGAAGAAAGGTGATAGAAAACAAAGCCCAAAGCGATTCCATCCGCCATCATAGCACGTCCAAAGAACCCAATGGAAGCCCAAAAGGTCTAATGCAGAAGGCTCGCCCTGTCATGCAACACTAATCAGTGTTAGCGATACTTGACAAGTCAAGCCTTCTCAATCTACTCCTGAAAATATGACTACTCTCTGCACTAGTGGTCTCAACCGGGAGGTGCGAAAGCCACCTAGCCGACCTGTAGAACACGTTGTTGAACATCAGCAAGTATCTCTTGCGCCGGATTCTTGGATATTGCAAGTTAAAAGAGCCTGACCTTTCGCTTGTAGGAACAAAAATCCAGTATTTACTGGCTTTTAGCTTGTTCTCTCTTCTTAGAACTTGAAAACAGAATACAAGATCCAAGAAAGCACGACGGTTTGTTAAGGATTTCATATGAAACCTCTCAAGCCGGGTCTGGTAATCGGGAAGGGTGGTTCCGGGCGATAAACGTCTATACAACAGTCGTGTAAAAAGCTGTTGAACCTTTCAATTCTGCGAATATCCTTTTTACGAAAGGGGGACCAGGCCGAGAACAGTATTCTAAATGAGGAAGAACTAATGCTTTATAAAGCGGTATAAGTATCTTCGGAGAACTAGCATTAGTATTGCGGAAAAGCAGAAAGAGTGAAGAATAAGCTTTTTTGACTAACGTATTGATATGCTCAGTGAAGTTAAGATTTGTATCAATCACGACACCCAAATCTCTAACAGTATCACAACTCTTCAATATAGAGCCTTTGATGTGATACGAGGTAGTATTTCCACCTCCAAGATGAAGCACTGAGCATTTGTCAAAATTTAACGCTAATTCCCAGACCTCACACCAATTGGTCAAATTATCAAGAGACAAGTCCATTTGAATCTCTGGAGCTACTTCCAGATCATAGACTGCAAAAATCTTTATGTCATCAGCATACATCCGGATGTGTACGCTAGCGGAAGTCTTCAAAGTAGAAGGTAGGTCAAGGGTGTAAATCAGGAAAAGCAAGGGGGCTAAGACACCACCCTGTGGAACACCACTAGTGCAGAAGTACTTTTTGGAGTAAAGATGACCAACTCTCACAGTCATATACCGATCATGCAAATAAGAAGTCAACCACGAAAGAAGATTTCCTTTAATCCCTAATTTGTCCATTTTAGTTAGTAATTAAGCATGACAGACCTTATCAAACGCTTTCGAGAGATCAACATAAACAATGTCAACCGATTTGCCCTCGCTGATTGCTAAGCTCCACTCGAACACACTATCAACCAGATTTGTTGTGGTGGAAGCTCATTCAAAAGCCATGTTGTTCATCGGGGATCAAATCCGAAACCTTTAACCATTCCAAAAGTTTTTCACGTATGATTCTTTCCATGATCTTAACAGGAGTGGGAAGCAAGCTAATTGGACGGAACTTATCAATTCGACATGCTCCGTCAGTTTTTGGAATTGCTGTAACCAAAGCTTCTTTCCACAAATCAGGGACCTCCCCCCACAACATCGAAATGTTGAATATATGTGCAAGCGGAGCCGCAAGCGACGAGGCGCATTTTAGGTATACTATCTGAGGGATGCCATCAAATGTTTCAGTTATGGAAGGTTTTAGTTTGATAAGGAACTGGTAGACATTTGCGGGATGAAAATGAACATTATTGCAAAAATGGCGAGGCAGCACTGCATCAGCGCTTATTCTGTCAGCATCACTATCACTGTCATTAATAGCGAAAGGAGAGTAAACGCTGGCAAAATAGGCACCAAGAGCATCTGCCTTATCTTTATCGCTAACATAAGAGGTACCAGAAGAATTTGTCAAAGTAGAGAAATGTTGGGAGGGCTTCATTTTATTCTTCAAATACGAAAAAAGATATTTAGACGACTTTCTTCTAGCAAGCATTCGTTCACGATATGACAAATATTTTTTTATATGATAGTCTATATCAGCACAAACTTTTTTATAAAACGGGCAACTCAAAGGCAGAGTATCAAAAAGACTTTGTTTTTGAGATATTAAGGCACGAATGTATGGTGGCAGGTCGATCTTATGAATACCAGGAACTTTGACCCTAATCGGAACAAATTTGCTAAAGGCTTCATAAACTGTTAGGCAAAATCTTTTGTAGACTTCAGAACATGAGGTATAATTATTGAATAAGGAGAGCCAATCTGCACCAAAGAAGTAAGAATCAGGAGAGGAATAGTCAACACTGAGAAAATTAGGCAAGGGTAATGTGGAAGCAGAGGAATTCGAAAATTCGATCTCGAAGGTGACAATCCTATGATCCGACGACCCAAGTGGCTGAAGTGTGCCCACACGCGAGATGAGTGGAAAGGCCGAGAGCACAATGTCAAGAGTATTGCTATCATGAGTCGGTGAGGTCACATATTGCTTTAGTCCACAGTTGTTTACAAACTCCAGAAAAGGGCAAGAAGCAGCATTGAGGGATTTCTTGGCCATCCAATCAATTTGCAAATTGAAATCTCCGAGTATGATAGTTGGAATGTTCTCAGAAGCAAAATCGCTAAGAATCTCCAGTAATTCATCATCATTATTACTATTCGAATTAGGTGGGCGGTAAACCGTGATAAACTGCATTTGGCACCCTCGGTCAATGTCAAAAACTTTAATTCCGAGTAAATCAGCTTTGATTTCAACGTTCAAATCAACACATGTGGCGAGAAAATGGCTTTTAATAATGCAACAAACTCCACCACCTTTGCGTCTACGTCGATCAGTTCGGTAGATCAAGTATGGTAAACCTTCAACAATTTCAGAATCCAAAATATGAGAATTGAGCCAGGTTTCATTGATAAAAATTAAATCGGGCTTGTGATGGCAGATGAAGCTTTGCAAGAGATGTATTTTGTTGCAGAGACTACGAGCATTAATTAGGCATATTTTAGATAGAGGGAGACTATGCACACCTAAGCGTTTCCCTGAAAAGCGTGAGGAAGCGCGGAGATGTGTACCACTTCATCACGGTAAACTACCCACTCTTTTTTCAATTTACCCCTGTTGCGTTGACGAGCTTTGATTCTGAGCTCGTAATCCCTCTTACGCTCCTCTGGAGTCATACTTTTCCTAACGTACACGTTAGGAAAAGCAGAGCGACGCAACAGCCTGGAATTTGTCAGGGCTGTGCGCCAGTGGGACCTCGATGGCAGCACAACCTTGACCAGCCTTAGCCTAGCGGAGTTGAAGCTGCCCATACGATAGAACTCTACCGGACGGCATTCGACCCTGAGCACCTCCAGGATATTGCACACCTTTTGCTCAAGATCATGTTGCCTCTCCTGGTAGCCGACATTCCCCGCAGCCTCGCTGACCCCGCTAAAGACCACACTCCGAGCCCTTTTCTCGGCGCTCGGATCAATAGTGGTCACCTCCGACACTTTTTCACAAAGGAGGGCAAGCAACTTGTCAATCAATGGATCACTATTCCTCTCACGTATGCAATCGATCAAATTTTCAATCGACATTTCGCTGAAGTCAGACATGACCGTTTGACTACTAGCATCGGCATAATCTCTTCGAGAAGATGAAGATGGACTAGTAGACGAAGTCTTTTTAGAGGTACGCGTACTTCTGGTCATGACTGATTCAACAAAAAGATTGAAAAATCAAACGATCACAAGAAAATGAGCAGCAATGCAGTGACCAGCAACATGTGCTACAAAATCACCAAGAAGCAAATAAGAAAAACACCACAGAAGATAAAAAAGGAGAGGAAGGATTGAGAGGAATGATAGGCAGGATATATGATTAGGTTATCGTGTTGATCTCGTCCAAGTAGGCTCCGGTATGTCCATCGAAGGCTCGAATGGTTATTTCCAGGATGTCCTGCAGCGAGCTGTTCATGATTTCTGCGGGGATCCTGTGACATCTATCCTCGTGAATTATTTCCATTATCGAGCTGAGACGAAGGATGTTGGACTTCGGTTGCGTCTTCCACACATCGCGGGGCGCTTTTCCATAGTAGCTTTGGCGTCTCATTTTGTAATCGTCTTCTAGGAGCGCCTTGTACACTTTCGCGATCAGAGTTTGAGCGTTCATTTTAGAGCTAGTTGTAAGGTTAGTACAGTACTGTTCTGTAAATAGAAGGAAGGGTTAGTTACACGATGCGAGAGAAATAAACGTATGAGGAGTAGACCGTGTGGAGAGGAAGGAGCGAGGTCGTAATATCAGGTTTTGGAAAGAGGTGTGCTTTTATTGTGTAAGCTATAGTTATCATGTGTTTAAAATATTCTGCGCTTTATTAATGCGATCACTTGATGATGAGTTAATTTCATACGCAAGGGTGTCGCTAGTTACCCGGCCAGGCTTTTCTTACGCTCATGAATGTGTAGATAAGTTGAGCGGAAGCTCCTGTCACATAGTTTGTTTCATGTTGTCCTTGCGTTAAAAGGGCGTAGTTGTGACATGCGCGATATATATGTAAAAGTGAGTTCTTTTGCTGAGTTCTGAGGATTAGAAAACCCAGCGCGGAGCCTCCATGTAATGAAATAAAGATTTATGCTTGTTAGGACGACTTTGTCCAGTAACGCTTATATATATATATATATATTAGGTTGGTCCGAAAGTTCGTTCGCACCATTTTCAAAAAATCATAAGTTCTTTTCCTCCCAACGATTTTGCGCATTTCAAATTTCATCAGAAAGCGTAAAGCATGTAGTTTGCAATAGTTCCTCGGAGACTTTCCAGCACGTTCAGATTGCAGAGATAAAAATGAAAGAACGAAAACATCCGAAATTCGGAATTTTTGAGAAACGATTCCAAAAATCTAGAAACTGCGCGATAAAATCCAGAAAAGCCATTATCCTAATTTTTCTTATATTTGATTACTAACTGAGTTAAGTTTGTGCTGATCGAGCTCTTCTTTCAAAAGTTATGATTTTTTGAAAAAAAATGCCGAAAAATCAATTTCTTAGGAATTCTTAGGGAAAGTGATTTTTCGGAATTTTTTTCAAAAAATCAAAACTTTTGAAAGAAAAGCTCGATCAGCACAAACTTAACTCAGTTAGTAATCAAATATAAGAAAAATTAGGATAATGGCTTTTCTGGATTTTATCGCGCAGTTTCTAGATTTCTGGAATTGTTTCTCAAAAATTCCGAATTTCGGATGTTTTAGTTCTTTCATTTTTATCTCTGCAATCTGAACTCGCTGGAAAGTCACCAGGGGATTATTGGAAACTACATGCTTTACGCTTTCTAATAAAATTCGAATTGCGCAAAATCATTGTGAAGGAAGGAAGTTATGATTTTTTGAAAATGGTGCGAACGAACTTTCGGACCAACCTAATATATACAGGGTGTCCCAAAAGTAAGTACACACTTTTCAATCGTTAATATCTCTCTTCCCATTGCGTCTTTTTTCGCCATTCAAGTACCATTCTGTAGAGCAGGCTTCAACTTAGATTTACTGTATTGAGCGAATCACTGATCGATCTTCATTACTGTAGGATAACTGTAGAGACTTCGACAAGGATTTCAGGCCATTGGAAGTCATATTCTGCCTTGAAACAAAACCAAACAAGCTAAAACTCTTATACTAAGGTAATGGAAGTTTCTGATTTCAAATATGAAATTTTCACTTTACTATGATGCTTCTTTCTAAAGTTGTCCCAGGTAAACCGTAATATCCAAATTCTCACTACTTGTCAGAAATGTGATTACAAAGTCAAAAAAGCTGAAAACACTCATAAAAAGTTGTGTAGTAAAATCAGCGTGCGCGAAAACCCTAGTACAATAGTTTTCAAATTTTTTGAAAAAAATTTTGTCAGACGACATATTTCACAATAGTTCTACTTGCTGGAAGTTCTCACAGTAATCCTACAGTGATGAAGAGCGGTCGGTAATCCGCTCAATGCTGTAAATCTAAGTTGAAGCCTCCTCCACAGAATGGTACTTAGATAGAGAAAAAAGACCCATTGGGAAGAGAGATATTGACGATTGAAAAGTGTGTACTTACTTTTGGGACACCCTGTATATATTAGGTTGAACCGAAAGTTCTGTCGCACCATTTTCAAAAAATCATAACTTTTTTCGGTCACGACGTTTTTGCGCAATTCAAGTTTTGTCCGAAATCGTAAAGCATGTAATTTCCAAAAGCTCCCTGGAAAGTTTCCGACATGCTCAGGTGGCAGAGATAAAAATGAAAGAACGAGATCATCCGAACTTCGGAATTTTTAAGCAAGAGTTCTAAAAATTCAGAAACAGTGTGATAAAATCCAGAAAAGCTATTATCCTAATTTTTCTTACATTTGATTACTAACTGAGTCAAGTTTGTGCTGATCGAGGTCTTCTTTCAGAAGTTATGAATTTTTGAAAAAAAAATCCCAAAAAATCCATTTTTAAGAATTCTTAGGAAATTGATTTTTCGGCATTATTTTTCAAAAAATCATAACTTTTGAAAGAAGGGCTCGATCAGCGCAAACTTGACTCAGATAGTAATCAAATGTAAGAAAAATTAGGATAATAGCTTTTCTGGATTTTATCACACTGTTTCTGAATTTTTAGAACTCTTGCTTAAAAATTCCGAATTTCGGATGATCTCGTTCTTTCATTTTTATCTCTGCCACCTGAGCATGTTGGAAACTCCCCAGGGAGCTTTTGGAAACCACATGCTTTACGCTTTCAGACAAAACTTGAATTGCGCAAAATCGTCGTGACCGAAAGAAGTTATGATTTTTTGAAAATGGTGCGACAGAACTTTCGGTTCAACCTAATATATATATATTAGGTTGAACCGAAAGTTCGTTCGCACCATTTTCAAAAAATCATAACTTCTTTCCTTCACGACGATTTTGCGCAGTTCAAGTTTTATTAGAAAGCGTAAAGCATGTAGTTTCCAATAGTTCCCTGGCGACTTTCCAGCATGTTTAGATTGCAGAGATAAAAATGAAAGAACGAAAACATCCGAAATTCGAAATTTTTGAGAAACAATTCCAAAAATCTAGAAACTGCGCGATAAAATCCAGAAAAGCCATTATCCTAATTTTTCTTATATTTGATTACTGACTGAGTTAAGTTTGTGCTGATCGAGCTCTTCTTTCAAAAGTTATGATTTTTTGAAAAAAAATTCCGAAAAATCACTTTCCTAAGAATTCCTAAGAAATTGATTTTTCGGCATTTTTTTTCAAAAAATCATAACCTTTGAAAGAAGAGCTCGATTAGCACAAACTTAACTCAGTTAGTGATAAAATATAAGAAAACTTAGGATAATGGCTGTTCTGGATTTTATCGCGCAGTTTCTAAATTTTTGGAATTGTTTCTCAAAAATTCCGAATTTCGGATGTTTTCGTTCTTTCATTTTTATCTCTGCAATCTGAACTCGCTGGAAAGTCACCAGGGGATTATTGGAAACTACATGCTTTACGCTTTCTAATAAAATTCGAATTGCGCAAAATCATTGTGAAGGAAAGAAGTTATGATTTTTTGAAAATGGTGCGAACGAACTTTCGGTTCAACCTAATATATATATATTAGGTTGATTCATAATTAATGCACGTTTTTCGAAATTCATCTTCAAAGCGCCGTAATTCTTTTCCCACATCTTTCAAAGAGCAACAAAAACTGTTGCAAGAAGCAAATCTTTGGCTTTACAATACATACTTTTGTTCATAAATAAATGTGACGAGAAAGTTTGTACAATCCGAAAAATGCCAAGAATTTTTTTTAAAACCCTCTTTTTTGAGAAAGCATAACTTGCTCTTAAAGGTAGGAGGAAAGCGCAAACTTTGCTCATTGCGTAGCCAATGGTCAAGAGAGCAATGGAAAAAACCCGGATTTTACGGTATTTTTCTACGACGAGATATTGCAAAAACTTCAAAAGTGATCATTTTTTCTAGCTTTTTCAGAAGAGCGAAAAATTGTCTTTTTTGAGAGTTTTCAAAATTTTTGCCATTCAAAAGCTGTAAAATTTCACCGTTTTTCTACCACTTAATGTGCTATGTCTATTCTTTGTGTACAAAGCAAAATTGCAGTCATTGGTTCTTATTTCAAAGTTTTATACGACTTCGAAAGGCCACAATGATCGGCTGAGTTTGTGGTTGAATCTCTCATCTCAGAACTTTTGCAAAATTCTGCTTTATAGAGATTTCTATAGCAGAAAGCTTCGCGGATGTTAGGCATATTTTTTGATATTAACATATTTTGTTCTCATGAAATTAGAGCAAAAAGAATGGAGGGAAAATATTTCAAGTTTTAGTCTCTCATATTCCGAAGGGTGCAATTCGGTATCATACAGAGTGTCACGAAAAAGAAAAAACACACAAGAAACTAGAAGAAACGCTCTTTCAGATAGCGTTGAAACTTTTGGGAAAGATTCAGTTTCTTTGAAAAACCAGCGCTTGGAAGAAGAGGTGACAAAAACGTGCATTAATTATGAATCAACCTAATATATATATATATATATATATATATATATATATATATATATATAACCTCTCTTTAAGTTACTCCTTCTCTCTACAGCACCCAAGTAATGACTAAGATTTTATCATTATATGAACGAGACATAGTGAGGCACATTGGAATATACCGAGAACGGAAAGACAGACACAGGAGAGCACATTACTGAGGAACAATACAAGGATGAAGAGAACATTTGAAAGGAAAGGGGGAAGTAAATGAATAGGGGGGGGGGGTTGGAGGCTCACCTCAGCATGATGGTAAGAACGCCAGCCAAAGCTGGCATGCTGTCGCATAAGAGCCCAGTGGGCGGGACTTATGTCTTTTTATACCCTTTTCGTGGGCGGGTAAGATGGAGGGCCGAACTTGGCCGATTGGCGCTGTGATGAGTTTTGCGCTTCTCCTACACTTAAGCGAGTCACTTTAAAGCGAATTTAAAGAGGAAACACCAAAGCGAATGGGCGAATCCATGCTCGGCGGAGAACCTCTTTCAGCTTCCTCCTACATCGTTACCATGAGAACAAGTAAAGGTTGAATGAAATGCGATGGCTTGGAAGAATGTTGTGTACTATCGAAAGTAGCTTGTAAGCAAGGTGACTACTGCAGACGAACTAGGACATGGATTAGTGCAACGAGCATAACGTACAAAAAGATTCAAAACTCAGAAGGCTATAAAACTCAGCACTTGCAGCAAAGGAGAAATCCTATTCATTCCCAGATTGTCTCAATAGGAAGGATAAGACAATTGCATTGATTTTACGCTTAACTACGTTTGTAGATGCGGTTTTTGGTAACAGTCTAAGCCATCGGGGAATTCGTAAAACAAGCTATCAAAACCCAACGAAAACGCTTCCTGTTAGTAAGTAAATGATGCATGTAAACGCACCATTTGTTTGTACGTCTAAAAATCCAGTATTTACTTGCGGGAAGTTCTAATTCCTTATGCAGAAGCCGAAAACCAAAAACGAGATCAAAAGTTTGTCTATGTTCTAAACTTTTCATTGCCAAAGGCTTGAGGCGATTTTTGTAGCTCGGCATATCGATGAAATTAGCTTTCTACGACATTCCAGGTACAAAATACGAGTAAAAGCTTGCTGGACTTTCTCCAGCTTCAGAACATTTTTCTTCAAAAAGGATTCCATACTACACAGTATTCCAAATGTGGCAACACATAAGCTCGGTAGAGACGTTTGAGAATCATCGGGTTGTCGGTATGTATGCTACGAAAAATCGCAAATAAAACCGAACGAGCTTTATTTACTGCATTATCAATATGAGCAGAAAAGAAAACAATCAAAACGCCCAAATTTTTGGCAGCGGAAAAGTTTCCTAGTTTGTTAAAATTTATCTTATAGATTGGAACTTCAAGGTCTCCAAAATGCATGCCAAAACTTTTTTTTGAAAATTGATAGGAATGCCTAAACGCCGCCCAATGCATCATTTTCTCAAGGGACGCTTTCATTGCGCATCTGACCTAATCTTTATTTCCGCATTATAAAATCCATAGATTTTTATATCATTCACATACATTCAAACTGTAATATTTGCTGGTAGTTCAAAAGCTTGGAAGCGGCCATATACATCAAAGAAAGCAAAGGAGACAGCAGCGCCTTGTGGGACACCGCTTGTGCAGTTGAAAACTGGTGCACTACTCGAACCGTCTCCTCTGGAAAGCCCAACATTCGACTTGCGGTTCATCGTAGATTTCATGACTCCAATACATCATTTGTTCTTATCAACAACATGCGTAGCACTGTTGGGCTGGATGAACAGTACAACTTTGGAGTGTTTTTGCTAACTTTGAAGAAAAAAAATGACTTTGAAGAAAAGGAGGTCGGCCGGTAAGGATCGGGAATCATACAAAATGCTAGAAATTGCGGCATGTACAGATTGTCGTCCTTGTTCAATAAGTTCATTGAGAGGGATGGTAGAATTATTTGCAGATGGGTAGACAGCGTGATATTCAGAAGTTCGGAGCTTCAGAATATGGAGCTTTTTTTGTAAGCTGCGATCCCCTCCCCGGCGGGAGTGTAAATGCATGCGGCTCTTAGGGAGAGATGTGGCGGGGTTGTGTTCTGTATGAACTGGAACATCTCTCAAAAATTTTGTTATGGTAGCTTGAGATATTTCTGTGCGTACACAGTTGGCGGTAAAGCAAATATGAGTGATCTGCAGCTCTGAAACACCAGTGTCACTGTTTATCTGTTATATCTACCGTTTGCTATCATTCTCCTATTATTCAAGACCAGTGCGTCATCTCTGCTTCGCAGAGGCTCTAATATCTCTTACACCTTCCTCGTACTCGCGCAATGACGCAATTTTGAAACTCACCGTGCAATGACGACTACCACGAATGAAATGTAAACAACTACTCATTTCAAAGGATTTTTCATGTGAGATCGGTAATTTCGCGTGGATGGAACTTTTCGCAGAAGAACAAATGCAAATTCGATTAGGTTTTTGAACTTCTCTTGACTTGGTAGTCGCCATAAGGACAACAATTACCGTGAGCTACATTTCTATGCAAAAATCCTCTCAAATGGTCAGGTAAAGCCACGGCGGATTGACCATTTGCGCAGCCATTTCTTTTTGGCGTCGTTCTGGTATAGTAGTAGACCTTTGGTCACTTTTTCGCCTAAAGTCCATGTCTTGCACATCAACATGCCAAGCTCATCCACGACTTTGCAAAAAGCGTTGATAGAGACCCAATTTTGCGGGTCAGAAGCCAAGTGGATCCGTCTGACTCGCAGATTCTGATGGATCCACCCAACGAATCTGCTCGTGATTTTGTACTGTGAAGTTCTACGCTGGTAGCATGCGCTGTGCAAAATTTGGGCTCAGGACATTGGCTGGAACTCGCTCTATGAATTTCGTTACAGACAGACGGACACACACACACACACACACACACACACACACACACACACACACACACACACACACACACACACACACACACACACACACACACACACACACACACACACACACACACACACACACACACACACACACACACACACACACACACACACACACACACACACACACAAAGTCACGTAAACACCCTTAGCCCGTTATTATTTATTCAAGATTATAGAACTACAGTAATGCTGTCTAGCACTTAGCATTTTGCCATATTTTGTAAGGGCAGGGAGGATGTATGCTTGAGAAGGGTGAAATCAGTAATCAGGTGATTTTTTGCATCCATGAAATTTGGTATGAAGAAGTATCGCTTCTATCCCTATTTTTTCATCGCTTTGCCTTCGATCTTGAAAATTTGCTAAAAAGAAGTCATCATTAGTGCCTCAACTATATTTTATACTAGTCGAGCAAAAGTCGTTGGAGTTGCAGTACACCTTATATTTTCCCCAAAATGTGTTTCTGTTCTTGCACCACTAGGTTTGAATGGTAGGGCAAGTGTTTGGATTGCGAAGGCGCTCCTACTTGAACTTCTTTAGTGTTCATCTCCATTCGATTTGGTTGCAACTTCAATTCTGTAGCCTTTCTGCTATATTACATAAAGGACTGAATTTTATCAGGTTGGCGGATAATTTCTGTTACACTATTTTCGTAAAATTTTGAAAAGTTTCAGAAGTTCTCTAGATTCTTTAAAGTTGCTCTATATGTAGGCCACGGTAGGGCGCACACGACAGCATGACTGATGCCGCAAATGCACATTTAGCCAGCAACTTCACGACAACTTTATAAGCACACTCAAAATTATCATTTTTTCTTTGATTTTTTTTCTCTGCGTCTAACTGTGTTTTTTTCTCTCATAATTTTTTTAAAACATATTTTCGCATCGTCTTTTTTATGGTAGCACTTTTGTGCCGCTGGCACGCCAAAAAAGGGGTGAAAACAACTCAGAAAAATCAAAAATTCGTCAAAAATTTTTCTTTTTGTGTGCATCGTGTAGGATTTGGTACGGAAAAGTTGGAATAATTTTTGTAAATTTTCAAAGATTGTTCTTCATGTCAAAATGCCAATGTGCGCTGACATGGCGCAACATGTAGCTCATGTGATCGTGTGCGGACATGATTGTGCCATCACTTTATGTTCGCTAAAAACTATGGACCGTATTCTGCACGACTACCACATCGCCCGGTCTCTTCCCAATCACCTGGAATGCCAGCCCGCTGACAAAAATGTCCATAAAATGTACACCCACCGATGAAGTGGGTGTTCTGCGCACGGTCCGTGGATCTGATAGTACCGGCGGGTAGACCTTTGCATCCCACCAGTAGTCCTTAAACATAAGAAATTTCGAAAGTCTCTTAGATTTTTAAATAATAAAAATAAAAGTGCAGCAGAAATTATCTGGCAACCTAATTTCACAAGACATTTCAATGCTTCTGCTTATAGACTCATTGTGACCGTTTATGCTCAGGAAAAAAGAAGACATGCATCTCACCGAAAACAGGGGAAACGCCTACGGGTGTGCTACACATATCTTTGTATCAAGTTTTTACTTGTATTTATAAATGCTCCGTTTTTTCTACTTCTGATTGTGAGATATGCTAGTATAGTCTATGACTGGCTTAAGATAAGCCTGGAAAATGAGAGGAACACTTTTTGACTTTGGAGGAGGTCTTGCCAATGTCATGTTACCTTTTCTGATCTTTACGTTTGCTTAGAAACAATGATTTTGCCGCTGAAAACTCGAAGAGCTGGCTGCCTTAATTTTCAGAGCATTCATTGTAAGGAAAGTTCCAAAGGTAGGAGTGTTCGAAGCATTTACTGCTTTGGCCTTCCTAACAAATGCAAACCTCAAAGCAATACAATTTCCCTATGGGAATTTAAGCAGCTGCATTCCTTCTCTCAACCAACTCAACAACACCAGGACTCTGGACAAGCTGGCTGGAAAAGCATTTGACCTCAACACCTCAAGGCAAATTGCTGATAAGATTAATACGATTTCATCGGTGTAGTAGTGATCTTTCCGAACCCTGCCACACAATGCACATCTTACGAGAAAATTTTGCTGCTGCGCATAGTGGACTTCCGATGATTTATTCTAGTCTGTTATTATTTTTCCAATCCCGCTGTTTTACTCACAAGGGAAGGAAGGTTGGTCGAAGTGGCCTTTTGAAATGAGATGTATACTGCCTTGTAGAGATTGGAACGCTGATTCCAAATCTACCTTTGCTCTGCTGCGGGCTTCTGGGCGACGACTTATGAAGGTTTTTGTGAGTAAAAATTGAATGCAAAAATAGGATAATATCAATCGTAACTTTTCCCCATGTTCAAATGAGGCAGCAGCGAATTGGTATACTTGAATTGAGAATATTTGTTGCATTGAGTGACCCGACTATCAATTAAGCCCTATAAAAAATGTTACGACTGATCTTAGCCTACTCTTGCATTCAGTTTTTTACTCACAAAAACCTTCATAACTCGTCGCCCAGAAGCCCGCAGCAGATAGCAAAGGTAGATTTGGAATCAGCGTTCCAAGCTCTACAAGGCATTATACATCCCATTTCAAAAGGCCACTTCGATCAACCTTCCTTTCCTTGTCATTTGTGATGAGGATATTAAGGCTTACAAGGGAAGGATACTTGGTGACCGTGGCCTTTTGCAGTGAGATGTGTGGCAGTAGCGTCTTGAAACGCTGATTCCAAACTTATGTTCAATATCTGCTGTGCGAAACTCTGAACGAAGTTATGGATTTTTTTCCAAATTGATTTCACGAGATCAGGCAGTCAGAATCGTCAGTATGCAGTCTTTTTAGGCTCCTATATATCGGAGACAGTTTTCCTGAGCTCGACGTGAATATTCATTTTATCTGGACGCTCTTTTGTATTGCTCAAGTGAACATTTCAACGATATTGGTGAACCTGCCATCAAAACAGTGCAAGTTTTGGTAGCTAGAAATGTTCATAACTTCTTTCGGAATAGCGCACAGCAGATAATGAAAACAGATTTGACATCGCGCCTCAAGATGCATTTAATGGTGTACGTTCCATGCGAAAAGGCCACGGTCACCAAGTATCCTTCCTTTGTTAGTCAACTGATGTGGTCGTGTGTATCAGATATGACAAATATTATGCTTGCGCAAAGTAATGATCAGGAACAAAATAGAGGCTTAGAAAGATTAATCACGTAGAAAGATTATTCAAGCAGTCCAGAGCTTTGCACTTTCCTTGACTGAATGACCAACTATCATTAGTTTTATATTCGAATCGGATTGAGGCACGGCACCAGTGGCTCAAGACTAATTTCACGTCTTTGTGGGCAAAGTTGAGGGCATCATTTATACGCAGGAACAGGAAAACAGAAGTGGAATGAGAAGTGGAAGCCTCTACTTAAGCTCGAGAAAAGCCAAAGCAAAGAGAAGCTTCACAACTTCTACAGTGTTCAGATTCCAGTCAATCTCATGGATGCCAGTATGACACTACCAGCGATGCATGATAGAAGTGAAGAAAAGTCGAAGAACACTTTTGAAAAGTATTCCTTCTGTGGTCATAAAAAACCTAAGAAGTTTGGGCGCTATTCCACATTAGTTGACCCAAGAAATGAAAATTGTGAATTGATTACGGTAAGAGGTCAAAATCACGGATTTGCCCGAAACTTGGCCCAGAGGGGTTATTCGGCCCATTGATGCTGAATATCACACTGATTTTGTACCATAATGTCATTTTCTCAGGTTATTAGATATACGGTAAGGATCCCAAAATCCGCTTAACTTTGTACAGAGGGCTTATTCGACATGCTGATTAGAAATGTCACACTTTCTCCGCACGAAAACGTCTCCCTGCATGGTTACGGTAGGTTTACGGTAGGGGTCAAAATCACAAATCGGCAAATGTATCTTCCCCCTGTGCTTTGCTTAGGCAAAAGCCGCAGCAGGGTGTGTAGCGCGCTGCTGTGGTCGTGTGTCCAGCTTCACGTTTGTCCGAATCGACGTACATCCGCTTCAGGCAGAACCATGTTTTACACCGGTTGCCGTGTAGTTACCGTAACCCGAGAAAATGACGCTACGGTTCAAAACCAATGTGATATTTGGCATCAGCGGGCCGATTAATCCCTCTGGGCCAAGTTTCGGGCAAATCCGTGATTTTGACCCTTCACCATAACCCTTCCGTAACTCCACAGGATGGCGCTGTCGCACGAAATAAACATCATATTCGTGTTCAGCATGCCAAATAACCCCCTAGACGAAGTTTTAGCGAAATTCACGATTTTCATTTTTTGGGTCAACTAATGAGAAATAGTACCCATTTTCTGATTAGTAGACCCAAGCACATCTTGATCAAACGTATGCAAAGCGCGCTCGCGTCTTTTGGTCAGAGAATGAATGATATATTTCCCTCAATAGATATTTCAAAACCATTGATTGGTTGGCTATATTAGACCAGTATGAATCAGCAGATGACGTACGCTATCGTTTTTGTGTGACTATATACAGCACGTTTGCAAAATTTGTGCCGTTTGAATCAGGGTCGAGCAAGAGGCAATGAGGCACACAAGCGCCTACGCGATACGAACCTCCCCCCCCCCCATCTTCTCTTCCGTAGGCATGACATAAAGTCTCTACCATGCATAATTAGGCACATTTTCGTGATTATCATGTCAAATAACCACCATGGGCCAAGTTTCAGCAAATTCTGAGGATTCCCAATATTGGACCACCCAAGTGAGGTGAACATTTTCGAAATAATTAACTATATTACAAAAGTGAATTAGCTGAATTTTTTGTACCCAATACAAAGCACTACTCCCCTGTTTTCCCATGCCATAAAATCTGCTTTTCAAATAGCCAACAAACTATGGAATTGGAGGCAGGCCAAAATCTCGTTTGTCCCATTTTTCGCTTCCAATGCGCTGCGCTTTCACCAGCTTTTACTCAGAGCGAAGAAGATGAATCAGGCCCAAATTACTCCTATGAAAACTAAAAGACTTAGGGGCTGTCGAATTATATGTATTTTGCTCGCTTAAATTTTTTTTGGAGGTAAGTTAATGGGGTGTGGCACAATCCCTAAAAAGCTGTGACCGCCACAGCTTTTGGGGGTTGTGCCACACCCCATTAACTTACCTTCAAAGCATTCAAATCTCTGTCTTTTTTATATGTTTGCTACTGTTAAACCTTCTTCTCCATATAGCATCAATTTCATTCAGAATTGTTTCTCCTAGGGAAAGATATAGTCGTTTTTCTTTAGCTAAGCAAATAAAAAACTGCGAAAATATTGGATTACGGTAATAGGCTAAATCTGCGCTCAACATGAATTGTGAGGGAAGGCGGCAAGAACAAGTATATTCGATGGCATGATCCTCGTAACCTTCACAAAAGTGATTTTAGCCTGATTGGTCTTCTGTAGTGTGAGAAATCGAAAGCGAAAACTGAAACAAACGAGATTTTGGCTTGCTCCTAATTCCAGAGTTTGGAGGAGTTGAAGTGGGATTCCTAATACGAGCAAAGACGTAGTAGTACCCTGTAATGAGTGCAAAAAGAAGTAGCTTACTCACTTTTGAAACGAAGTCAGTCGAAAATGACCACCTCCCTTAAGGGTTCTAATATTTGGAAAGCTCAAGGCTGAAACTTGGCCCTTAGGAGTAATTTGACATGCTAATTACGAAAACGGTGCTCTTATGCTTTCAGAATCCTTTTAGTATGCTTAGTGTGCGTGTACGACGGTAGGCCAAAACATCGTGCTGCTGGTATTTCGTATAATGGGCCTATCAGACGTTGGTGAATGACATAATGTCGCTAACATCACTATTACCGTGATAACGACCCCCCCCCCAGTGCGCAGAATTCAAGCACACCGAGATACTGTATCATTGTACACCTGTCGGCATCTAAAGAGGCCCTGTCAAGCATAATGAATACCATTCTCGTAAATATCATGTCAAATAATTCCTGTTGACCAAAATTCAGGGCAATTTTCCAAATGTAGACCCATTCAAGTGAAGTGGCCAATTTCAACCAAAATCAACTTTTCGGAAACATAATGTGTATGTGTGTATAGTGTTGAAATTAAAACAAAAATTGTTGCGAACATGTTGATATTTTTGTTGATTTATAAGCTAAACACCCCCCTTTTTCCAATAATTTGGTCACTTTTTGCATTGGCATTTTCTCTGCCTTGGTCCACCGGGGGAGTGGCGGCAGCCACACAAAATTTCAAGAATAATGCAGTTATGTACAAGTACAAACAAGTCATCTATAGAACTCATGTAAGTAACTTTCAAGAGAGGGCCACCCTGCGCAGGTCCCCCTCCCCCTCGGTCCGCCACTGATAGGCGACTGTTTGACACATATATCGTCTGTTGAAAATTTTTCTGTTGCAAAATCTATGGATTACGGCACAATCCCAAAAAAGGTGTGACTGTCACAGTGTTTCGCGCTTGTGCTAATTGCTTAATGTCACGCAAAACTCAGAACGAACCAAGTATTACGAACTAATCTTGTAGTTTTCATAAAACTGGTCTAATGTTCCATCCTTCATTTCTCTGAATAACATTTGCCGAATTAGAGCCACTGTCGAAAAATGCGACGTGCGATATTTTGACCGGCTTCTATTTCATTGTTTGGCGGCCATCTGCAGTGGGTTTAGTGCATACCGAGCAGAGGTAACTTGGTCCGGATTCGTTCATCCTGAGCGAAATACGACTGACGAAAAGTTAGGCGATAAGGCGAGTTCGGCGAAAATGCGTCTGCTATCGTATAAATAATACGTATATATAATTATTATTTGCTTCAAAAAGTGCACTACTGTATACAGTACTTCACATTTAGTCAACAAGACACCTATTTCGTTTTGTACAAGATTAAGTAGAAGTAGGAACAAATTATGAAACATTCTGAATTTTATGTGAATGAAAGACATGCGCAACATTCTTGATTGGGTAAAATTTAGGGATCTCCAACTCTGCCCGGTGAAAGTTTCAAAAATTCTAACATCAATCTAGTCTGCGTCACACTTGCATACTATGACGGCGGTTTATCCCTCCTTCTAGTGTACTGACCAACTCGGAATAATTCCAGGTCTGGTATTTCTAAAAGGAAAATAGTCCACACCAAGAAGTAGATCGTGGACGACTCTTGGGAGCGTCATCGGGATACCACTCGAAAGGAAATCAGATAAAGATTACGGTAGTAAGACCACGTAATTTGCTTTGAGAACAGAAACGTATATGCAAAAATATCTTTGTAGAGAACAACTTGTGTATCTCATTGAATTTTTGGAGGTTTCGATAGCTAATTCAGATTGACTTTTGCGCAGAAAATGACTTCTATATCTTTTAGCTAAAGTTTACGAACAAGGAACTACAGATGTTGTTATTAGTTGTTGTTATGTTCTAATCACTCTTTTGCGTGGTTGTGTAGATAATTTGTGATTTCGTTTCATGTGAAACTCCACTCATACGTTGCTATGCCAAATCATTTGAAGTTTATTCTGCGAGTTTCTAATTTAAACGACGCATAGACCTTCAGAGCATCCTCCTGGGCATTTCGAACATGGTGCGCCTGTTTCGTAGATTTTGGCATTAAGCATGTTTCCTCTAAAATTGAAGTCTTGTTGGTGGCTTACTGAAGCAACTCTACTTACGCTTCTTTATAATTGCAGACTGCTAAGGTCATCCTGGGGCAGGCTTGAACAGCGCAACCAATGACTTTTGTAGACTGCCAGACCATCTAAATCTATGTATTTAAGAAACCATGATATTGTCTGACAAGGGAACGATCCCAACTTAAGGTGGCGAATTGGAATAAACTGCATACCATTAGATGCGTCTTGATGAGCTGATTCCAAATCTACCTTCCATATCTGCGACAACGTTATCTGGAAGAAGTTATGAGAGATTAAAAATGTGAAGTAACGGGGGTTTTGATGCATAATTTGCTTCAAAATCCAACTTGGAATTGCACGGCTAGCATCATATTGAGTGTACTGATTTCACGGAATGCTCACATTTAAAAGAAACGCAAAAAATGTTTTTGAACAGCTAAAAAGCAAATAAAGTTCTTTGGTAAAAGCTATGAGCAATGAAAAGTCCAAATTCGGCAAATATACATAGCAATACCTCGAAAATTAGTTGTTCAAAAACACCTATCTGTGTTTCTTTAGAGTGTGAGCGTTCCTTGAATGCAGTACACTCAATATCATGCTAGTCATACACTCCCAAGTTGGATTTTGAAGCGAATTATGCACTAAAAGCCCCGTTACTTCACGTTTTTAACCTTTCATAACTTCTTCCAGATAACGTTGTCGCAGATATGGAGGGTAGATTTGCAATCAGCTCATCAAGACGCATATAATGATATGCGGTTCATTCCAATTCGCCACCTTAAGTTGGGATCGTTCCCTTGTGAGATCATTTCTGCTATTAACAACAAGTAGGCAAAGACTCTTTAACGTAATTGAGAAGCTTTCAAGATGGCGCAAAGCAAGCGCATTGGGAAGGGTATAGTTTATCTGCGTTGGCGCAAATCTAGTGCTGCGACTGCTTCTTGGGTGCGGGGTGGTGGTGGCTCTGTGAAGAACTAGGATGTTGTATTCTCGGTGATGGGAATGCAGAAACTGTTTTCACCTGTGTGTAGTGTCCAACTTTATTGTTGAAGAGTTTCATGCTGAAGGTGAGGTCTTCGCCAACTCCATGTTGTGCAAGCTCCCCAAACCATGATCTTGAAGCCTGTAATGATAGAAACGAGTTGCTTTCTTTGAGCGACAAGCAAAATGGCATTTTTTACATCTTCGGCAGCTTTTACTGGGTCGTACGCCGAGCCGCGCATGTAGATGTTTTCTCCAAGACCTTTAGTATTTGAGTGCTGGAAGACACATTTAGCAGCGTGTTTCACAGCATATTTCTCCACATCGCAGTCGTACTTCTGGAATATCTCGCTATCACTTGCTGCCTATCATCAATGTTGCCAGAGAAAATACCAATTTGTTCATGGCAGCAGCTTTAGGAGCATAACCTCCATAACCGTCTTTAGCTTTTCCATTAGCCACCAGCGATCTGCATGCATCAGATGTGAACTCGTAGAAAGCAAAAAATCCTTCTCATTAGATCTCTTACCTTAGCTCGTTGTGAACGTCCAAGAACTTTTGACGGATCTGATCGTTCATGCCGCCATTTGCGGGACAAATACCTGGTAAAAAAGGACTAACATTTTCGGCAATAAGCAGCACGAAGAGCTACTATACCTGCATAAGCAGTCGCGATTAGGCAGACCTGAAATGTTTATTAAATTGCTTAGTCAAAATAGAGAAAGTAGCGACTTACCAATAGAACGGAACGCATTTTGTGTGTGATGCTAGTCCTGTGTTGCTGCTTTTATGCAGGTTGTGAGCTTTCACCCTTCTGACGTTGGCCATAAGCTGTGTCATCTCTCCATTATGAATTTGCTGGGGGATGTATAAGGAATGTCACCATAGCTGTACCTCGCACATCAATTGAATTCTGATTTCAAATAGAACATTGATTGCAAAAAGTACGAACGAAATCATTGACGTTGATGAGATCGATAGTACTCTGCGTTGATACCACTGCTT
>CATQJL010000223.1:76461400-76685536 GCA_958299035.1 Cylicocyclus nassatus
GCAAATAGGTAAAAAGGACTAACATTTTCGGCAGTAAGCAGCACGAAGAGCTAAGGTAAGAGATCTAATGAGAAGGATTTTTTGCTTTCTACGAGTTCACATCTGATGCATGCAGGTCGCTGGTGGCTAATGGAAAAGCTAAAGACGGTTATGGAGGTTATGCTCCTAAAGCTGCTGCCATGAACAAATTGTCTTATTATTTCTCTGGCAACATTGATGATAGGCAGCAAGTGATAGCGAGATATTCCAGAAGTACGACTGCGATGTGGAGAAATACGCTGTGAAACACGCTGCTAAATGTGTCTTCCAGCACTCAAGTACTAAAGGTCTTGGAGAAAACATCTACATGCGCGGCTCGGCGTACGACCCAGTAAAAGCTGCCGAAGATGTAAAAAATGCCATTTTGCTTGTCGCTCAAAGAAAGCAACTCGTTTCTATCATTACAGGCTTCAAGATCATGGTTTGGGGAGCTTGCACAACACGGAGTTGGCGAAAACCTCACCTTCAGCATGAAACTCTTCAACAATAAAGTTGGACACTACACACAGGTGAAAACAGTTTCTGCATTCCCATCACCGAGAATACAATATCCTGTTCTTCCTACAAAGCCACCACCACCCCGCACCCAAGAAGCAGTCGCAGCACTAGATTTGCGCCAACGCAGATAAATTATACCCTTCCCAATGCGCTTGCTTTGCGCCATCTTGAAAGCTTCTCAATTACGTTAAAGAGTCTTTGCCTACTTGTTGTTAGTAGCAGGAATGATCTCAGACAATATCATGGTTTCTTAAACACATAGATTTAGATGGTCTGGCAGTCTACAAAAGTCATTGGTTGCGCTGTTCAAGCCTGCCCCAGGATGTCCTTAGCAGTCTGCAATTATAAAGAAGCGTAAGTAGAGTTGCTTCAGTAAGCCACCAACAAGACTTCAATTTTAGAGGAAACATGCTTAATGCCAAAATCTACGAAACAGGTGCACCATGTTCGAAATGCCCAGGAGGATGCTCTGAAGGTCTATGCGTCGTTTAAATTAGAAACTCGCAGAATAAACTTCAAATGATTTGGCATAGCAACGTATGAGTGGAGTTTCACATGAAACGAAATCACAAATGATTATCTACACAACCACGCAAAAGAGTAGTTTAGAACATAACAACAACTAATAACAACATCTGTAGTTCCTTGTTCGTAAACTTTAGCTAAAAAATATAGAAGTCATTTTCTGCGCAAAAGTCAATCTGAATTAGCTGTCGAAACCTCTAAAATTTCAATGAGATACACAAGGTGTTCTCTACAAAGATATTTTTGCATATACGTTTCTGTTCTCAAAGCAAATTACATGGTCTTACTAGTAATCTTTATCTGAATTTCGAGTGGTATCCCGATGACGCTCCCAAGAGTCTTCCAAGATCTAGTTTTTGGTGTGGACTATTTTCCTTTTAGGAATACCAGACCTGGAATTATTCCGAGTTGGTCAGTACACTAGAAGGAGGGATACACCGCCGCCATAGTGTGCAAGTGTGACGCAGACTAGATTGTTGTTAGAATTTTTGAAATTTTCACCGGGCAGAGTTGGAGATCCCTAAATTTTACCCGATCAAGAATGTTGCGCATGTCTTTCATTCACTAAAATTCAGAATGTTTCATAATTTGTTCCTACTTCTACTTAATCTTGTACAAAACGAAATAGGTGTCGTGTTGACTAAATGTGAACTACTATATACAGTAGTGCACTTGAAGCAAATAATAATTACATATACGTATTATTTATACGATCCCCCACAATGGTCGGTCGCCTCATCGTGGCGTGGGGGTGACACTGGGTGTCGAACTGCGATGCACAGCCGAGTGTATACTCTAGTAGGGCCTCCCAAGCTGTGAAGGAGTTCGACGTTTCCGGTTTCGCCCGGATGCCTAGCTAAGAACCGGCCACGCCAGATCCCCCGCCGTCTGGCTTCTTCTGGTCGCTAGGCGGTCCCTCCCCGCTCCAAGCCCGGGGTCAGCGATCGCCCCGTGGAAATCAAGAGTAGGCCTAGTAAGCCACCTCTTGTAGGGGAAAATTCATATTACTCCTCCAGTTAGAAGATTAGAAAGAAACCCTGCACATCGTATCCCGCCTACGGCGCCGGGTGGTAGCAAGAACGATGTCAGGGTACTCAGGGCGCCTTTCGGATTGGACAAAAACAACACGTCTGCCCGGACGACACGCCATGGAGACTGCCTCATGCTCTGCACCTACAACGCCAGGACAGTCTCCACAAACGCCGACCTCCACGTTCTTCTCGACGCTGCAGAGCACATCAACTACCACATCATCGCTCTGCAGGAAACGAAGTCCAGGAAGAAGGACGTGCGACAGATGAGTGATGGGACCCTCATCATTCGTGGTGAAAAGGTTCCATCACGAAACGTGGGAGGCGTCGGCTTTGTCGTCCATCCATCTATCGTCCATCTTGTCGATTCGCACGAGATCCTATCACTTCGACTAGGCATCCTACGACTACGCCCTCCACGTCAGAAGACCATCAGCATCATCAACTGCTACTCGCCAACATCAGCAGCTGACGACTCAGAACTAGATGCTTTCTACGAAGACGTGGAGGAGGTCGTCCGCAACGAAAAATCCTTCTACAAGTATGTTGTGGGCGACTTTCAATGCGAAAATCGGGATGCCACTAGAAAAGGAATATAGGATCGGGAAGTTTGGATATGGGCTCCGAAACGAAAACGGCAACCGCCTCGCTGGGCTTCTCTCCGCCGCACGACTCTTCCATGGAAATTCCATCTTCATGAAGAAAGAACATCGCCGGTGGACTTGGGAATCGCCAACGGAACGACTCATGCTGAGATCGACCACATTCTCACCAACCGAAGGTGGAGCTTACTCGATGTCTCTGTAGTTCCATCCTTCTGTAGTGGCTCCGATCACCGCCTCCTTCGAGCGAAGATACGACTCAGCCGAAGGCTGGAAAAGAAAGTCTGTCATAGTGCCGCGAGAAGGAAGGAAGTCGTTTATGACGGTAACAGGCTGGAAGAGCTCATCAATTTGTGACTGGCCCATCGAGGAGGACCCAACGTACGACTACGACCGGCTTCTGAAAGGATTGCGAGCCTGCGGAGAATGCGCCTCAGTGACTTCTGAGAAGAACTTGGACCGCATCTCGAAGACTACCAAGGAATTGCTTGAAAGAAGAAGATTATTGAGGCAGGATCCGAATGCAACTCATCTCGAGCGACTGATAGCCAACGCCATTCGCAGAACAGCTTTGCAAGAGGATCTCAGGAAGTACAGGCAAGCCAAGATACTGGAAGCAGCCGAAAGAAGACGAAGTCTCAAGAAGTGCCGAAGGGACCTCTGCGAATATCACGTACCGCTGGCTGCCCTATTGAACGAAGACGAGACTCCGACTTCTTCCCGATACAAGATGGAATCTATCGCGAAGAACTTCTACACCAACCTCTTCCGCTCATCAACACCCGTGCAGATGCCCGCTGTTCCCACTGGAGAAGTACCACCACGAATTCTACCTGCTGAAGTGCGTATCGCGATACAGACCATGAAGACGTCCACGGCTCCAGGACCAGATCATCTTTCCGTCGAACTTCTGCGAGCCGAAGGACATCGTCTACACGGGATTCTAGCGTCGCATTTGACATCCTACCTTCAGAAGGAGAAGATTCCGACCAGTGGAGAACGTCGAGAACCGTCCTTCTCTTCAAGAAGGGTGAACGGGAGGATCTTTGGAACTATCGTCCAATGCTGAGTGTGCTGTACAAGCTTTCACGAAGATTATCCTCGCTCGCATATCAAGGACACTGGATGAAGCCCAACCCCAAGAACAAGCTGGATTTCGCAAAGGATTCAGCTGCATGGACCACATCCAGACCGTTTCGAGGGTCATAGAAGTCTGCCGGGAGTACCGACTGCCTCTCGTCCTAGCCTTTGTCGACTACGAGAAAGCCTTTGACAGCGTCGAAACCAACGCCATCCTGTCTGCGCTAGTCGATCAAGGAGTGGACCCAGCTTACGTGAGGACGTTAGCCGACTGCTACAAGGACTGTACAACGACGATGCAGCTATTCCATCGCCCCCTGACCATACCAATCGGGAAGGAGGTCCGACAAGGCGACACAATCTCGCCAAAGCTGTTCACCGCGGCCTTACAGTGGGTGATGAAGTCACTGGACTGGGACGAGAGGGGCATACGAGTTGATGGAAGATTCCTGTCCAACCTTCGTTTTGCGGACGACATCGTTCTCTTCTCGAGCAGTATCACCGAAGCAGAGACGATGCTGAAGGAACTAAACGAAGTAGGGAAGAAGATTGGACTGCGAATAAATCGGAAGAAGACTCAGTTCATGAAGAACGCCCTTTGCGAAGATGCAGAAATGGAATTGGAAGGCACCCCGATTATGGAGACGTCTTCCTACGTGTATCTCGGACGTTCGATGAACATGGAGAACGACTTGAGGGAAGAACTTAACAGGAGAAGAAGAGCAGCCTGGACCGCCTTCGGGCCTCTGAAGGAAGCCACCGACCAACTGACGGACCCGGAGCTTCGTGCCCACCTGTTCGACTCAACCGTTCTCCCTGCGCTCTCTTACGCAGCTGAGACTTGGGCCGACACTGTAGCCACGTCGAAAGCTTTACGGACCACCCACAGAGCGCTCGAGCACAGTCTTCTGAAGATGACCCGACGCAAGCAACATCTAGTCGGACTTCGCAGCACGGATATGAAAAGTATGTCCCGTCTTCGTGACCCAACGGAATACGTCGCGAAAGCCAAACACCGATGGGCCGGTCACATAATGAGAAGAACAGACGACAGATGGACACTAAGAACATCTGAGTGGATTCCTCGCGAAGCCAAACGTCCTCGAGGAAGACAACCGACGAGATGGGCAGACATGTTCGTAAAACGGATGGACCAGCTGAGAAATCAGCTGGTTACGACTTTTGCCCCTGGAACTCGTGGACGCAGCCACCGGCGACGGCCAAGAAGATCGTGGATGTCTGAAGCGAGGGACAGGGAAAACTGGCGACTTCTGTACTGGGGCCCGCACGTCACGTGAGGACGGGCCATCTAAGTATCTAAGTAAGTAAGTAAGTATTATTTATACGATAGCAGACGCATTTTGGCCGAACTCGCCTTATCGCCTAACTTTTCTTCAGTCGTATTTCGCTCAGGATGAACGAATCCGGACCAAGTTACCTCTGCTTGGTATGCACTAAACCCACTGCAGATGGCCGCCAAACAATGAAATAGAGCCGGTCAAAATATCGCACGTCGCATTTTTCGACAGTGGCTCTAATTGGGCAAATGTTATTCAGAGAAATGAAGGATGGAACAGGATTAAACCAATTTTATGAAAACTACAAGATTAGTTCGTAATACTTGGTTCGTTCTAAGTTTTGCGTGACATTAAGCAATTAGCACAAGCCCGAAACACTGTGACAGCCACACCTTTTTTGGGATTGTGCCGTAATCCATAGATTTTGCAACAGAACAATTTTCAACGGACGATATATGTGTCAAACAGTCGCCTATCAGTGGCGGACCGAGGGGGAGGGGGACCTGCGCAGGGTAGTTACTTACATGAGTTCTATAGATGACTTGTTTGTACTTGTACATAACTGCATTATTCTTGAAATTTTTTGTGGCTGCCGCCACTCCCCCGGTGGACCAAGGCAGAGAAAATGCCAATGCAAAAAGTGACCAACTTATTGAAAAATGTGAGTGTTTAGCTTATAAATCAACAAAAATATCAAGATGTTCACAACAATTTTTGTTTTTAATTTCAACACTATACACACATACACATTATGTTTCCGAAAAGTTGATTTTAGTTGAAATTGGCCACTTCACTTGAATGGGTCTACATTTGGAAAATTGCCCTGAATTTTGGTCAACAGGAATTGTTTGACATGATATTTACGAGAATGGTATTCATTATGCTTGGCAGGGCCTCTTTATATGCCGACAGGTGTACAATGATACAGTATCTCGGTGTGCTTGAATTTTGCGCAATGGGGGAGGGGGGAGGATACCAGTCATGTATTACCAGCACCACTTCGACTACAGCTTCCCCCCCCCCCCCTCTCTGATCTCCCGATGCAAATCTGACGTGATGCGTGCCATTTCCCAAGCTCCCATATTCAGGACCAGGGCCCAGCGCGAGATGGGCAAATGGTGTTTTCCAAAACGAATTCCCCTTTGATCCCAAAATTTTTTACGAATACCCCCTGAGCCCAAAAACGATGCTTTGTGCTTGTGCAACGAGAGCACCGGCCACACTTCGCCTAAAAGCGCTCAAAAGCGCCCAAAAACGCTCAAATTCTTCTAATTATTCCTCACCTTTATCAAGATAGAAAACAGGAAGAGGAATAAGCAAGAAAAAATGAAGGATTGAAGAAGTATCAAAGTAACGCAGTAATACTGAGAAGCCGTTCCCGCGTATCGTTTGACTGGAGCGCGCTTTCCTCCTTAAAAAGCTGGGCTGCTGATGCGATTTTGGGCTCTAACAAAGACAAGAGGAGGAGTTTCGGAACCAAAATCCTATCATATAGAAACTTTAGATGTACAACATTTATGTGAATTGAAAGGGCGTCATGGATGGGGCTCCTCGTGCATCTTCGCTGTTCCGAAGCGATTTTTTCGCTTCCGAAGCCGCATTTTGCGCCGCAACTTGGGCATTGGCTTGATAGGGGGGGGGGGGGGCTACTATTATATGATGCCAAAATCTCACCACCCTCAACTTAGGGTGGGCGGTGCCTTTGAGCCCTGCAGTCCCCTGTTCAGGTACCTACCAAGTTTCATGCCGTATCATCATCTGTGCTCTGCAAACGAGCCATTTGAATTCACTTCTTCATTTACCAGTTTTGCAATATTTTTGGAAAAAATGCTTATTGCACCTCCTATTCATATAAACTTTTCATAATATTTCAAACTTTGTTTCTACTAGTCTCTTTTCGTGCGATTACGCAAGTTGGTGCTATATCGTTATGCCTGCATTGAGAACTGATCAGGTAATCATGCTGTTCAACGGCATCGCTTATGCGACGTCGCGCACGCGGCAATTAGCGGTGGCGCGGCGTAGCGCGCGCGAACTCTGCTGTGCCTTGAGGCTTAAGGGAACCACTTCCCAGTGAACTAGATTTATAAGGTAATAAGCATGATTCGACCTTCTTTTGCTTGCACTTGGAATCTTCTTCTGGGGCTCCGCCCGGATCCCGAAAAAACGATTTCCCCCTTGCTTTTTCTACCAGAAACGATCTCCAGCTTGTCATTTGCCCATCGTGCCGGGCCCTGTTCAGGACTTCGAATATTTATTCGAAGTCCTGAACAGGGCCCGGCACGATGGGCAGAAGTTTGTTTTTAAAAGTTAGAGGCTTGCAGTATCTCCTTCTTGTTTGGAAGTGAAACGACAACTGAGGTGGGGAACTGTTTCACTAGTAACCCAGACGATCTTGCTCCTGAAAGCAATGCTTAAACAAATCTAACTGTGGGAAAGCTGTATTACCCGAGGTGATTCCTATTCACAATATAGCCAGTTGATCAGCGCGCCACACTTGATCCCTACCTCTGCTCCGTACATATTGTTGATTGCTTCTCCCACAATACCAGATGGGGTCAGGAGGAGCGAGGGTTGCAGGTCCACCGCCAACAAAATAGGCTCAAAATGAATCAGCAACCTTTTTTCGCATTTTCTTCGTAATGCTTCTTAGGCCAACTGCATTCTAGAAACCTTGCAAACGTTTTCAAATCAAACGCGTCAGTTTCCTTTTGGTGAAAGTTATTAAAAAAAGCAATTGAGCCACCCAATTTAAGTGGCATAAGTCCATAGTCACTATATCCCCTCTCTTGCATATCTTTGGGGTTACGGCAACAGCTTTCATTAACTTGCAGTTCTATATACTACAATGCTTTTGAATTTCCGAGTGTGGTATGCGACACTTCTGAGACATACGGTTCACAGGGGGGGGGGGAGGGAGGAGGAGGAGGTGCGCGAGAAACATTCCCAAACACTTTGGGAACAGAATACCGTAAGAGCAGAAGGAGAACAGCCATGTTCACCGCAACGTGCGTGCAGCAATGAGCTGTGACAGTAACCTCGACGAATAAGATTTGAAGAAAATTCGCATCGTCTGGATCACTTTAGGCAAACGAATGCCCTGAGGGCCAACCAGGCAAGCGAATGCCGCGTTGAGCTCGCCTACGACAAGGAAAACAAGCGATTATGCTACGGTTTTTACAGTATTCCTTTCCTTGCAAACTTATTTTGGCACAAACACTGCGCGAGCAAGTGTTTCAGGCGCCAGCTGCGCCAGATGGTTTTGGAATGCGCTTCAGAGGAGGATCTAACTGTTGGAACGAAAGTCAAATTGGTCGCTTGGCCAGCTAAGTGCCAGTGGCTTCATTTCCTCTTTTACTTATCATTTATTTCGCATCTTCATATACTCGTAGGTCCAGTAGTATTGCCTTGAGCCCTTTTCTGTACTCTCTGCCTGCTTAGCGTAACTCGCAGCTGAAAATATAACAAGTATCGCAGCATTTTGAGCCAGCATTGAAATGAACACCTATTTTCGCCATTTATTTCGGCCATGGTCACTTTTGGTTTACCATCATTTGTTATGTAGTTCTAGTTACATATTTTATGTTATTTTTGTTGCGTTTTTGTTGTTTCACAAGTAACCGATTTAATTACCCAAGTTTGAGCTGAGGTATGCTACAACACGAGTAAGCCCGCGTGGCAATATCATCAAGTATCACCGAGCCGCTTTGGTATTAGACGATTATTGTCCTCCTATTTATATCGTGCGTACACCTCAATTCAGAGCCAGAGTCGTTAGCCACCACTTCGAAAACAACTATCGGCTGTTCAAAAGTTGTTAAGTAACACTTACATTTTAATCGCCATACGTTTAGAGGTCGTTAATTACCTTACTAGCTATATATAATAATACCTTCAGTTTCACATTTACACCAAGAATAAACGACCATTCAGTCGAATACAAGCTTCAAAGACTGGTTAAAACGACTGACTTGCTCTATCGTGTTTTGCGAAAAGCACAAGAAAGTTGCAATTCATTACTGCCGTCCACTCTCCGGAGTATAGGGTACTCGCTATCCCTAGATTAGGCGGACCACTGCAGAAAGTTGATCTATCGATAAACTCCATTCTAGAGCTTTGCTTTTTGTACTCTCTCGCTATCAAAAATCGCTGCGCGTATACAATACCGCTCATAATTCGTCAAAAAAGTCGCCGGACTGCGGCGCACTCCGCCAGAGTGCGCTGCAGTGCGCCGGAGTGCGGCAGAGTGCGCCGCACATCATTAGAGTCCGTCGGAATCCGCGTCGCATCGCCATATCTCGCTTCAGAATGAACAAATTTTGAAGCCGAGGACACTGTTCGATTCAGCTCCGCGAGACGCATCATCTGGTATATAGGAGTGCCACGATCTAGCGGGATATGATAGGTAAGTAAGACAGAGAGACAGACAGTAAGACAGACAGAGACAGAGATAGTAAACAGTAAGTTTCCGCTCAATTTTGCAGGCTTTTGTTTGGTTGGATTGTCCAGCGTGCTGATAACAGTATTGCCATTGATTTGTCGATATTGACACATAGAGAGTATACTGTAAGAGCATGGTAGAGAGTCAGTCTGATCGAATTTGCTCTAAAATCTGCTCAAAATCACAATACCGCTCACAGAATGTGCAAAATTTTCGCGAACCTCGCGGAATTCATTTCCCCTCCAAGTCCGCGATATTCCTGGAAGTTCGCGACATTCTAGGATTAGCTGAATCACGGGAATCACGCAGAGTACGCGACGCCATAGCTTCCTTCGCAAGAAATATATTTTAAATCCGAAAGCAGCATTTTGTTCAAATCGTCAAGGCAAATCTTTTGATGTACAGCATGCCCTAGATATTCCGTTTCCAGTTTTTCGAATTTTTCTGTGGAGGTCCTTTCGCAAGGATGTAACGCAGCGTCTGTGTAACTTAAAAAATTCCAGCAAGCACTATTCGATAATACTGTTCTTGTAGATTATTGTGCGCTAAAAAATAGGCTCAGGCTTCTTTCCAGAGGAAAGAGAAGCGTTGGCCTGGAAAAATCACGCGTTTTTAAATTCTACTCGCCATAATTTCCTTCGGAATAAGTATGTTTCGAATCCGAGGAAAGCTTTGTACTCAGTTCTTCGAGGCAAATCTTTCGATATACAGCTTTTCCTTGATATTCCGATTTAAGTATTCTCAAATCTTTCTGTGGACGTCTTTTTGCAAAGGTGTAAAGCAGCGCGCATTGCCCCTAGTAGACTCCCGCAAGGACCGTTCGATAGTACTTATTCTGTAGATTACGGAGCGTTAAAAAGTAGTCACAGGCGTCTTCCAGTGGAGATAGAAGGGCTGATAAATTGTGGAAAAATCTTGTCGTCCCAAGTTCTACTCGCCATAGCCCTAGAATACGAAGATATCTTGCTAAGCAGATGTGAATTTCGAAATCAGCAGGTCGGATAACCTCTATGAGCAAGTTTTAAGATGTGTTCGGGTTATTTCATTTTTTCTCGTTTTACGTTCTGGAAGCTCGCCGATGGATTTTGGTCAAAAAGTTGATGCTCTTAAATTGTAAGGAAACTTCGCTTGTAGAGCTTTTCGAACACGCTCTTCACGAAAATCGTAGTCTTTGAGGATTACAGGGTCTTTTTGGAGAGATACGGTGAAGTGACTGTAGCTGCACCACAAGTGCGTAAATTTGCCCGCACTTTTCGAGTATCTGTCAGAAAATTGCCTGATTGCTTTTCTAGGTCAAAGTTACTAGGAACTGTGCTATCAAGTTGTGCATGGCTCGGGCTCCAGTATATAGAAGTCGCCAAGTTACAAGCCCACGAAAACACGTCCTCATGCATTTTGCCCAAACTGTAAAAATCGCATACTTCGTCGAAATTCCACCATGACTGGTTATGACAGTCTAAATGCAAGCATTATGTTCACTTTGCCCAAGGGATCCCACTGTACTGAATATGGTGGTTGAGTGTGCTTCAGCTGCTTAGTTGAAGCTTCGTGGCTAGATCTCAGATCGATCTAACAATCAAATCCAGCACAGGGAGATCCATTAAGCGATGTGAACGGATTTGGCGTGTTGTAGAACCACTCGCGGTGGAATTTCGACGAAGTATGCGATCTTTACGTTTTGGACAAAATGCATGAGGACGTGTTTTCATGGGCTTGTAACTTGGCGACTTCTATATACTGGAGCCCGAGTCATGCACCACTTGATAGCACAGTTCCTAGTAACTTTGACTTAGAAAAGCAAGAGGGCAAGTTTTCTGACAGTTACGCGAGAAGCGCAGGCGAAGTTATGAGCTTTCGTGACTCCTTCACAGTTACCTCAGCATATCACTGCAAAAAGACCCTATACTTGACAGAGAACACAATTTTTATAAACAGCGTGTTCAAAAACCTCTATGAGCGGAGTTTCTTTCCAAACCAAGATCATCGACATTTCGACCAAAAACCTACTTGGCGAGCTTCAGAGCATGAAACGAAAAAAAATTAAATAACCCGAAGTTCTCTGAGAACTTGCTCATAGGGGTTATCCGACTTGCTGATTACAAAACTCATAACTGATTAGCAAGATAGCTTTGTATTCTAGGGCTACGACGAGTAGAATTTGAGACAACAAGACTTTTTTACAATTTACCAGCCCTTCTATCTCCACTGGAAGACGCCTGTGACTACTTTTTAACGCTCCGTAATCTACAGAATAAGTACTATCGAACGGTCCTTGCGGGAGTCTACCAGGGGCAATGCGCGCTGCTTTAAACCTTTGCAAAAAGACGTCCACAGAAAGATTTGAGAATACTTAAATCGGAATATCAAGGAAAAGCTGTATATCGAACGATTTGCCTCGACGAACTGAGTACAAAGCTTTCCTCGGATTCGGAATAGATTCATTCCGAAGGAAGTTACGACGAGTAGAATTTAGAAACGCGTGATTTTTCCAGGAATCACCACCGCTTCTATCTCCTCTGGAAAGAAGCCTGAGCCTATTTTTTAGCGCACAATAATCAACAAGAACAGTATTATAGAATAGTGCTTACTGGAATTTTTTAAGTTATACAGACGCTGCGTTACATCCTTGCGAAAGGACCTCCACAGAAAAACTCGAAAAAACTGGAAACGGAATATCTAGGGCATGCTGTACATCAAAAGATTTGCCTTGACGATTTGAACAAAATGCTGCTTTCGGATTTAAAATATATTTCTTGCGAAGGAAGCTATGGCGTCGCGTACTCTGCGTGATTCCCGTGATTCAGCTGATCCTAGAATGTCGCGAACTTCCAGGAATATAGCGGACTTGGAGGAAATGAATTCCGCGAGGTTCGCGGAAATTCTGCACATTCTGTGAGCGGTATTGTAATCTTGAGCAGATTTTAAAACAAATTCAACCAAAGTGACTCTCTGCCATATATACTTTCTATGTGTTATCAGCGACAAATCAATGACAATACTGTTATCAGCACACTGAACAATTCAACCAAACAAAAATCTGCAAAACTGAGCGGAAACTTACTGTCTAAAGTATACCTATCATATCCCGCTAGATTGTGGCACTTCTATACATTGGAAGATGCGTCTCGCCGAGCTGAATCGAACGGTGTCCTCGCATTCAGAATTCGTCCATTTTGAAGCGAAATACGGCGATGCGACGCGAACTCTGACGGACTTTAGTGGAGTGTGGCACACTCTGCCGCACTCCGGCGCACTGCAGCGCACTCTGGCGGAGTGCGTCGCAGTTCGGCGACTTTTTTGACGAATCATGAGCGGTATTGTATTGTCATCAGTGCTTCGCCTATTCTCTCGCAAGCGAGCAGACGATAGAGGGTGGGCATTGCGAATTGCGGACTTGCAACCATGTAATATTGTGAGACAGGATAGATCGCCGATCTATCGAGTCCGCAATTGCTCCTCCCGCCTACTGCTAGTGGCGAGATACCCGTTGTGCCATGTGCAAACTATTTCGCAATCATCCAAGTTCCATATTTCGTGAGCCACTTCGTGCTGCAACGCCGGTACATCTCACACCTTAGGCAGTAGGCGTACCTCATATTATTTTAGTCGCCACGTGATCTGGCAGTTTGCCAGATGTCTTCAAATTCAATACTGGCAGACCCCAAATGCGCAGCATGTATAACTTTCATAGGTTGATGAAATGTTCTGTCTTCTGTGCATGCCTCCTACGATGAGTTAGGAAAAAATTGGAGTATTGCCAAATAGAATCGCGACTGAAATCGCGTGAGGTATGCCCAGGGCCTTAAGGTTGGGCCAGATTACGCTGACGCAACGTATGATGCGTACGTGGCTATGGTCTAACAGAGCTGTCCAACAGAGCAGCACGGCCTACGCTAATAATCCGTGCACGTCGCGCAGTCTGGACCAACTTTTACCTGACAAGTGGATAGTTCCAATTGTCTTTCACAATATCCGCTGGCGATCCTCGTCTATATGTAGCAGATTCACCCGATTTATGCTGTACTTTTGAGTGAGCGTACTATGACAAGGAAAGGATACTAATTCGAGGCGTTCGTGACAAGACATTTATGTTTTTTTCAGTTTGTAACGCTGAGTTCAATCTGCATTCACTATCTGCTGAATGGTCCCTTGAAAGGAGTTATGATTGTATATCGTACCGCAAAAGAATTTGCATGCAACATGATTAGAACGTGCAGCCCTCTGCCTATAAAGCGTCACGCCCACTTCAGCAACCTTGCCTCGATGGCAACCTCCAACCTCTTGTTTTGTTACATGGTCGACCGTTCAGCAGATAGTGTATGCAGATCTGAGCTAAGCGTTCCAAACCGAGATGAACCATATAGCCTTGTCACAAGCGGCTGGATCGATTCAGTATCCTTTCCTCGCAAGGTAGGCATAGCTATGGCTGTAGTTCTCCACAACATGGCATCGAGAAAGTCAGCGCTATGCTCCTTCCCATCCACTCCCGCCGCCAAGGATGCCCTTGTCTTAGATACGTTGAAAGACTACTGATTATTTGCGGATAGTCGCGTTTGAAGTCAATTGCATCGCAAATGACAATAAAGAACGTTGTTACATAGGCAGGGCACAACTCAAAGCAATTCAGCAGAAAGGTTATAGGTCGATCCGTGTAGTCTGCCACAGCCATATCTGATAAAACCCCAAAAGGCGACAAGTGATCCAACACAATCATCTACAAATTCTATCAGCACCATACGCTCGTATTGCTAATTAAGCCTTGTTTGGCAAATTAAAATCACTCATTATATTGCGATAGCTACGCCTCTTCAATCGCTCCTGTCTAATCTAGACGCATCGATGGAACTCGAAAAGAGTTCACCAGATATGGATTGATTGTGTTTTTGAATATCTGAAAATGACGTCTACAAAGAAGCTCAGCTTTTAATATGCGCCATAGTCAATGGGGAACGGCACTTACCTACCCGAGATATTCTCGCACCTCATGGGTGTGTGTCTGCGGGGTATAATTAGGCATAGCGAGCTCGCTGATTCCAGATGCTCCTTAGGATACAGCGCTAAGCTAAGCCCCGCCCACACATTGCACCTTTTTGGCATAGAACCAAGACATGCCAGAAAACCTGGCAATACCTGAGGACATCGAGGCTTGCTCAGCGCCAAAATATGCTAAAAGAGGGCTGCGAGGCTCAAAATGGAGCTAATGGAAAGAAAAAAGATGGTTGTAATTAAGAGGATAAGGCAAATCTGAATATGCCGTATTAGAAATTCCCTTTCAAGCAAAAATAATCCATAAACTTAGAAAAATATGAAATCATTCGACTGGTAAAAAATTGTTATAAATTACAAGGATCAGGTAAATCCAAAATGCTGAACTTCACTTTCTGAGTAAGATTCAAATGCAGCAAAATATCTCTGATTGAGCAAAATATCTCCTGATATATCAATTATACAGATAAAATATTTAAATCACAAAAACATGTGCAGCATCCTGTACACATTGATCGTTTGATAGACTAGCTGACCTTCATAGTCTTTTATCATTAAGGTCACATCCTCAGGGCATGCACTAGAAAACTGCTTTTTCACTTTTTCTCTCAGAACAATGTTCCGAGAGAAAAAGTACATGCGTCACATGCGTCCTAAGGCTTTGCTTTACTTTTTTGTCGAGATTTCTTAAGCTAAAAGTCAATTCACCAGAGCAAAATTTCGGCTCCTGCAAGAAAAGGCAGCCAAAACCAATAGCATATTTGAAGAAAGCGCCTCAGAAAACCCCTAATATATTTTCATCGAGTTTGAGCAGATATTGTTGCTGAGCAATTTTGTGATTCTGTTGAATTCCGGTTTCATAATTGATGGATGCATCGCGACCGAGTGGATGGATGTGGGCGGGGCTTACAATACACACAGACTAGGCTCTGTACACTATGCTAATTGCGTATCGGACTGCACATGATACCTAAGGTACGCTGCGGCAAGTCTTTCGGGTAGGTAAGTTCCCGCACCCATAGTCAATTTGTAAGTTTTGCAGACACTGCCGTACAATATTTGCTGGTATTTTGTGTGTCTACTTTTTGGAGAAAGGCCACTCAGACGAAGATTCTGTTTCCACAATGTCAATTTTCGTTGCTCGCACGCATATTTGATAAAAGAGTGTTTGTTTGGATGTAACGCGCTAAGGAGCAGATTTCTTGCTTATGAGAGATACACGGCGGATGGAGATGAAGAAATGTTTGAAAGCTATAACCAATCAACCATATCACAAATGCTGAATGGATAGTAAGTGTCGAATATTGTTGTGCCGAACAGGTTGTTAGGTGGTCCTTTTATTGTCAGTACTCTTCGGCCTTACGTTTCGACGCTTTCGTCTTCATCAGAGGCCTGGAATGGTTCAAAGCTTGAATTGCTGAATGGATAATTGATAATGGATAATTGAAATGGATAATGGATAATAATGGATAATTGCTGAACGGATAATTTGGGTTTAAGTGAGCATTCACAGAATTGCAGAAAATATGTTTGGTTAGCAAGCAATGACAGTAACCAATGTTCAGCTGGCCGGACGGTTTATCGAACAATTCGTGAAGACCGAGCTACTGAAGTTTTACTTTAGACAGCTTTCAGCAGTGCTCGATTTCAAATTCCAACAAAATGCGAACTTCCCACTGTAATGACTGCCGCCACTTAGTAACGACTCTGATATTGTACGCTTTACCGATTACCACTTTCTGAGACGCGCCCGGAGCTTGATACAGCAGTGCACAACCCCTTCGAGATAGTTAAATTCCGGACAGCGACGGGTGGTGTGTATAAACTAATACCAGCTATAAATTATTGATTGGTAATTATTTTTATTTAAGGCATTATATGGATGTAATTGTAGGATGGAACCATATAATTACAATATGTGTCCATTCCTATATCGTCTTCTGTTTTCTGTAGCTCATTTTAGCCTATGTTCTTTATAAGCTAAAATGAGCTATAAATTTTAGAGTTACTTTTATGCGGTGGGCAAGAATCGTCTCGGGGAATACAATGCCAAAGAGACGAAAATCACCTTGATACACGAAAAGTTTAAGACAAACGGACCAGAATAAGTTATGGTAAGTAGACTATATTTGATGATCACCAGTTGTATATTTTCAATTTATATCTACGAAACAGAATTAAGGAGAGGTACGAATCAAAGCACAAGAGGCCTATGTAAAGATTAAAATGTCAAAAATAGAAGTTGGTAGCTTTGATGTGGTGAGTTTGATTATGTCAATGACTCTGTATAAATATAGTATGTTCTTTTCAGTTTGATTCAGTAGTTCTGGCTCGAAGTCTTGAATAGAACTATGCTGATTGGCAAGGTTTCCCATTCGACGAAATTATCGACTCGAAGTTGAAAAAGGAATTTGAGATCGCTTTGTTTTTGATTTTCATCCTGAACAAATGCTGTTTGAATGAATAAAATCGATTTCGATTTACATAGTAATTCACTCGGGCGCATTGCATGTCGGCAAAATGATTCTTCCCGGTTTAGAGGAAGACGATGATGGGAATGAAAAAGAAAACCAACCTACTTGCTCTTATTCTGAGACCGTTGTGAGTCTATATTATAAGACCAGCATTTTAATTTATCAATGTTTGATTTTAGTCTCGTGGTATCAAGAGAACCAAGGAGAGTGCTGATCGAGTTATAAGAAGAAGAAAGGGTTGAATTGTTTCCATCAATATTGTAGGTTCTGTGGTTACATTTCAATTGTAGTGTCTTTTTAATGTTATATCAAGATTGAGTAATGCATATCGAGTCTCAATGAAAGAATCTCTTGTCTTGTCGAATAAAGCGCTTTGTCATAAAAGTTTCATTACATGCATAATAACAGTTGTAATAGTATTTTTAGTTAAAGGACGCTAACCCACTGGACTTTTGACCAATTGGTCTAGGCATGGCCTATGGGCCTAGACAAGTAGGTCGATATAGCCTACTTGAGTAAAGTTAAAAAAAATTAAACGATTATAAGCATAAAACAGTACCTATGTCAGTTGAATCGAAGTCGTGGGTTGCCCTCAAGAAAAATGGCTAGGAAGTACCCATCTGATTTGACTCACTGCTGAAAACTCTTCATTTGAGCAATAATCACGGTTTCCTACTGCTTAACATCATGCTTAAGCTTCTATTATCTTCGTTAAACGTATAGTGGATCGAGGCTGTTAATCGTAGCCGTGTCTACGGGTACTTATTTTTGAACTTCCAACTATTAATGCATGCTTCTACAAAATCTTACCATGGAATTGATTTTCATCAGGTTGTTTTCTACGTTACCGCGAGGAGTTCGCTGAGCTCGAGTACCTATCTCTGCTCATCTCACTCCGCCGACGGGTTTTTTTTTCAATGTTTTAATTATGTAATTTAGTGTTTGTTGCGGACTGAGCGCAGATTTAGTGGCTTATGCAACACTACCCTCCACGAGCAGCAGCTCAGTTCGAAAATATGCAGTACAAAAGTTGCTGCATACTGCACTCAAATCAGCACTTTCTATGAGTGAAGAGTTTATTAATTTTTGTGAGGGGCACAAAGATTGCGGAGTCGACGAATTCCGAACAAAGTTGTACCAGATAGCAATCTTGTGATTATTGGAAAAGAACGAAGCTCTTTCCCATCAGAGTAGCTAGAAAAACAGTGTAGCTCTTCCATATAAAATAAAGTACTCTTGTAACGATGTTCGGTCAGAGCAAAGAAGGCATAGAACCAAACAAGCTTGAATCTACGTGTGGAGATGCCGGTATCTGTACTCTAAGACTGCGGATGACACCACTGTAGCTTGAGCGTTGACTTGCTGCCGAAATTAATGACTTATAGTCACAAGTACACCCTTGTTGTTTCAAATCTGTAAGAAGCGCTCAACACATAGAAGCCTGCTGCGAAAAATAACTTGTCATTGTCCCAATGAATACTTCGATAAGTTACTTGCTATTAGATTTAACTGGCTTCAGCCCTGTACGGTGCAAATGAATGAAACCGCTCAATTGCAAACGAGCACTAATGAGACATAACAACGTCTGTACCCGACTCGAGCTGATCACTTTGAAGTATCCTCAAGAAATCACCGTTCAGAAGTACTGCTGCTAAGGCTGTAGTGTATCAAAGGAGGACATTTCGCACATGCTATACAAAGAGGGAGCGACTAAAGCATGGTCGTGAGCAGCACGTACTTCCTCGGACATGTCATGACAGTGCTTTCTTTAGCTTGCAACATATGAGGGGAATTACTACTGGCCCTGAAGGCGGTCCTATCTTACTATCTCTTTAAGCTATTTGATGCAGGCGTTTGCGTCTCCATTGTAGGTACAACCGTTGTCCTGCTTTACCGCATGCACAAAAAGCAATAATGTTCGGTTCTCACAGCTTTCGGTCATACCGTCGTCTTTTCAGGCATTAAAAAGGACATTTCAGCGATTCCGACCGGAAAAAATTAGAACGCTCAATGGCAGAGCTTATGTGCATCAATGAAGCGGGCATCAACACTCATTAGGCCGCGATTCCGTGCCCTTGTCTACCCCATTTCTCGATGCAGTGAGTCTCTGCTCTTGATATGTAACTGCGAAAGCGAAAAGTTTTGGAAGTGCCTGATTAGCATTTGATGTATTAGGTTGTCCCATAAGTCTTTTCATTTTCGAGTTTTCGCTGTGATAGGTCGCACACTTTTTATCCTAAATAGACATCAGGATACCATTCGATAGAGCAAAGCAAGCTCTATAACGACTCCTATGCTTTTGCACCAGCTTCGATCCACCTTGAAACCAAAGTCTGAAAAGTTTCGGATGCCCAAAAAATTGAAAATTTTCTATATCTCCATTCAGAAAAGTCCTACAGACCTCTCACTCGCTCACACATACATACTCCACAACAGACACTCATATGTGCTGTTGCTGTATTTTTTCATTGGCTAGAAATCAAGAAAACGAAAAATTTCACGTTTTTACCGAAGTGATGCTGTGCTTTTCTTACACTAACAGTTGTATACTACGAGCTCTCAGAAGTACAATCTCAAATTTTCAGCTCTCTATAAGCTCTGGTTTCGGAGAAATGTTGAGTTAAGCGTGAAAAACTTAAGTGAGGAAAGCTAAACTCGATATTTTTCAGAAACTGCAGCTTATAGAGAGCTGAAAATTTACAATTGTACTTCTGAGGGCTCGTAGTATACAACTGTTAGTGTAAGAACAGCACAGCATTACTTTAGCAAAAACATGGAATTTTTCGTTTTCTTGATTTCTAGTCACTGAAAAAATACAGCAACAGCACATATGAGTGTCTATGGAGTGTATATATGTGAGCGAGTGAGAGATCTGTAGAACCTTTCTGAATGAAGATATAAAAATTTTTCAATTTTCTGGGCATTCAAAACGTTTTAGGTTTTGGTCTCAAACTTGGCGTGGATCGAAGCTGGTGCAGAAGCATAAAAGCCATCTTATAGAGCTTGCTTTGTTCCATCGAACGGTATCCTGATATCTAATTAGAGTAAAAAGTGTGCGACTTAACACAGCGAAAACTCGAAAATGAAAAGACTTATGGGACAACCTAATACTAGTAAATCGAATACGCTGTTAATTTTTTGCAGTTTTCTGCATCAGATGATAACAGCTCAGTGGAATATTGCTGACTCAATGATCACAATTACTGGATGTCCTGTTACATTTATCTAATGATTTCAAGGCGATATTATATAGGTTCCAGAAGTAGTACCAAACAAGGAATTTGTTACAATTTCTCGACATTCTAATTGCTCAAGAGTAACATGCATGAAGCGATGATGAATCCATAAATACATAGATAATCTGCGCGTTGGCGCGAAGAACTGAAGGAATCGCAAAAGTTCAAACTGAAAAACGCGGGGATATAGTCATCAAAAATCCTTATCGTTGAAGCAAGATGCAAGCAACTTTGAAAAGTCTCTTCTGGAAATTACTGCAATGGTAAGATCAAATCTGAGTAGGAATCAAATCTAGTATTTTTATGCCTTATTTGTATTTTTCAATCAGAATGAAAAAGTATGACAGAGTTCATCCGTCAGTCCAATAATTTCTTCTGCTAAATCTGGATTCCTCACTTGGAAGAAAGAATGCTAGCAAAGAAAAACAATTTAGTTTAGTTATAGGAAGAAGCTCTCGCTGATGAGAATAGTGCACAACGTTTTGTTGAAAGAATAAAACATTCAGGGAGAATAAAGGAATGATTGCGTTAAAAGCATTGAAAATCGCTGCCATAAACCATGTACAAATTCCGCCGTTAGCGGAAGACCTACAAAGTCTCAATTTACGATGTACTTTTTATCTCATGCTGCAAATCAAATGCTAGAAAATAAACGAATATTCTACAAAATTGATGCGAAGTTACAAGTTACAGCTTCGGTTTTGTTTCCCTCTCACGCACAAATTTTGAGTTTGCGAAGTCTGACTCTCTGAACATTGGCTTTTCCATAGTCGTTTGTTCCGAATTTGACGGAAACTTTGGCTGTGCAAAAGCACCTTTTAGAATTAGCTCGGCCACTTTGCCGAGGCCCGAGAGAGGGTCCAAGCTCAATCCAGAACTTTTGTAGCCGTAGATTTTCTCACCACTCTGTGATACTGTATGACCACCGGTGCCTGGCGTGATACCTTTGAGTAGCAGTTGTGAATAAGTCTTCAATCCCATTGCTACAGCATTTGCCCTGAGCAAAGCATCGGACGCATAGTCGCCGAGAGTCCAGTCTAGTTGCGATCTTTGTTTTCTCGATAAGCTGACATCCGCGGTGGCGACCCTTTTAAAAGGATTTTGCGTCAAATCGGTCATTCTTCGTCCTTGATAGCCAAGTTGACTCTTTACGATGATGCGTAAGCCGATGAGCATTGGCACAAGCTCTTCACGACACCATTTTAGGGTGGAGGTCGAAGGCTTCACTCTCATAACAGCCTGGAATTTGTTTCTTAAATTGGTTCTCAGTCACAATTTACAGACTGATACGAAACTTGCAGAACTCAATAAATTATAGCAGAAATGCTAGATTTGGACCAGAATACAAGTAATTAAAACGAAAAATGTTGGAAATCAAGGAGTCGATCGGGGAGAGATCCCTGTGTAAAGTGCAGAACTGTCAATCGTTGTGCGATTAGGACCTTTTTATCAGCACTAGCATCGAAACGATTGATGTTATCAAGTAACATGCAGTTTTTGTTGAGTATAGTTTCTCTGGACTTACAGCTGTTGCTTCACTCTGCTTTCTTCATGAGATGCACTCAATCGCTAGATTTTGAATTTCATTTGTAATTGATAATATTCAGCAATCAAATGAAACGCGGCAAACAGCTCAAAAGCCACAAAAACTTTTGCCGGGTATTCTCCACGATTCTAGGGATACAAAACTTCCGAGATTTTTTTAAATAAAATTAGATCGAGTTCCAGGACCTCACAATGTATTGGTAACTCTAGGGTTATTTTGAAAACTACTTGTTTTTCAATATGTACTTACCTACTCATGGTTCTCATGCCATGCTGAGTGAGCTGTTTGCTCATTGGTAGAGAGATCTCTAGCTATTAGGATATAAAAAAGTCGAGTTTACAGAATTTCATTCATCCATTGTGTCTATAAGATAACAAAAGGATCTGTTTATTTGCTTTTTTCAACTTCCTTGAACCTCAATATACCCTCAGATTTAGTTCCTGGGACAGGTAGCGTAGCCTCCTAACTCCCTGGATGTTAATCTAAGCTGCAAAGCCTGACTAATACGTATCTATTTGCTATCTGCAGTCTAACAAAAGAAGGTTGAATTAGTCGGCGATTGAAGATAAGATGTACAAGTAGACGCGCCTTTGGACACTGATTTCGAATCTGCTTTCCTTTTTTTGCGGAAGAAGTTTCCGAAGGAAGTTGTGGGCGTTCAAATGTTTAAATTTGTTAAGGTTAGGTGGTGTAAACTTGGCGAAAAGCTGTACTAAAACACCGAAAAGTGAAAAATCATTTTTGTATCGAGTATATTGTTTGCAAGGAAGGAACAAAGCCGGTGGAAATCGCATATCTATTGTTTTAGAGCTTTTCGCTGATTTTAAGCCAAATGCTTGGCAAATCTGAACATTCAAACGCTCATAGCTTCTTTCGGAAACCTATTCCGCAAAAAAGGAAAACAGATTTGGTATCAACGTTTAAAGGCGCATCTAGCGTTATGCATCTCATCTTCAATTGCCGACTAATGCTGGTATCCTTTCTTTGTAAATGGGCAAAAGTACATAGGGCTCGTTCGCAATTTTTTATGCGTTCTGTCTTCCCTTTTTTCAAGTTTCGAAACGTCATAAAAAGTTTTCATTCACGTTCTATTCTTATCTCACCTCTTAACAGTTGAATATAAACATGAACCCATTCCATGAAATGATCTCCTTCTAATCGTAAACAATCAATCATAAACTGAGATACACAGGAATGGGCTCAATATGTATAAAGAGATACATAATGGTCACAATCTTCAAACATTCAAAGAAAAAAACGGCAGAGATGGCTCGATTGACCGCCGGTGAAAATCGCCGACGATACAGTGAAAGAAACAAGGATAAAGTTTGAGCATTTCAATTATTTGTGATTATCAGTGCTTGGCAGTACTCGTCGCAGTATGCCTAATTGAGGAGTTTATGAAAGAAACACAGGTATACACTTACTGCCTAAAAAACTCTCAAATATTGACTTCTCGCTAAGGTTGCGTTCAGAGTGTGCGTGCTGGCACCTGAGCCAGCGCCGTTTTAGCGAAGTGCCGCAACGACTCCCAAGGCCATGCTGGATCCCACCTGGAAAAGCACAGCGTATCGATCGACTGCACGGTCTCAGCACTTCGCTAGAACATCGCTGGAACGGCAGCACAAACAGCTCCAAACGCAGCCTAAATTTGCAAAGAGAATACATAACAGAGAGGAGGCTAACGTTTTTCAGTTTCATGGAGATCATGAAAAATGCATTAGACTGCTAAAAAATGCGGGGCACAGAACAGAGTGTAAAACAAGAGATAGAGGAAAAACCTAACAAGAGTGCGAGCGAGTGTAGCTCTCTGAGGCGCTATCGGCGGAGTTTCTCGAGTTCGAAGGCTTGAGCATGTCTGACGAGACCCGGTTGTCGCGGTGCAACATTCAGATTTCGATAGGTGCGGACTTCCGCGGTTGGTGCATCGGCGAAGCCCTGAAAACTGCGTCATCGCTCAGCTGTGCGTCATTATCACAAACAAATAGAGAAATTTTCAGAAGTTAAGGTCCGATCCCGGACGAAGGCGGATGGTTGGAGCAAAGAGGCGGGCGCGAATGAGGCGGTAGTGAGCAACCGATTGGCGCATGGGGGTGCACACACTCAAGGTCGCTGCCCGCGCGCTGCGCTCGCGCACGCTTACATTGCGTAAACTACCGCCTTCTTCCCGAAAGAGACCCTAAAAAGGTTAAGAACGCATGCCTTGTCGCAGCCGGTGAGCGAGAGCAGGGCAGAAGAGAAGGTGTCACGTGCTAGCTTGTGCCAACGAGGTTGTTTCGCTACGCGTGTGATGTCGCATGAGCTTTTCGGTCGCTGGCTGCTGCTCAACTCTGCTTCGTTGCTCGCGAAAAGTTTTCAGCGGAAAATGTTGTGTAGGCGAATCGCTAAAAGCAGAACAGCTCTGTGCGAGAGCGATTCAGAGAAGGCAACACACCATGCAACCACAGCGAACACGAGGGGATTTATGTTGGTTTAGTAAACTAAGTTTTCTACAGAACGCTGAGTCTGGCAAAGCTTACACGGTGGAATTTTAGGTTGGCAAGAAAGTTTTCGGACATTTCTGAACTGATTGCTGTTTGTCAGGAATAATGCACGCATAAGAGTGAAATTTGCTGTTGTACCTTCGCCTGTGCATAATTCATAATTACGCGGGTGAGAGGGATCTGTTAACAGAAGCGCAAAGTTTACACTTTTTCATTACCTTTTTGTCAAATAAGTTCCAATACTCAAAGGGCTAGTCCTGAAAAAGACGGTTGACTTATTTTACGAAGCAGGTGCCAACGTTCGAGCATCCTCTCATCATCAGAACTCGTACGCTCGCGCACGCTCCGCATTCATGAGTGTTCTTTGTCTCGACCTTTATAGGCTATGTATGTATGTATGTATGTATGTATGTGCGTATGCGTCATCGTCATATATAAGAATATGTTTGATGTCATAGCTTTTACGGAATGAGAAGGCATGTAGGCTAATTACGCTTTCAATTACCGGTTTGTAGATGCTTGTAAACTGGTTATGCTCGTTTTTGACTTATTGTAGGGCTTGCTTACCTCTCTCCAGCAGTATGCCGTATGCCCCATCTAGTCACATCGAAGCAAAAACACTCTTGAACTTCCGTGTCCGAAAGGTTTCTTGCCAACCTAATAAAAAGGCTTATAAGCACAGCCTGTGTAAATCTGTCGCGTCGTGCCTCAAACACCATCATGCACGAGCGGTTTTTGCTAGAGCTACAGGCAGTCATCTTCGTTAAAGATATAGGTTCAGCTTTCGCGTTTCAACATTCTATAATAGAATAGCTTGGGTGGGAATGACTTAAAAATTCGATAAAAAATCAGCTAAGCGAGGTTCTGAGCTTGCCTGTTGCGACAAATTTGTGCGCTTAAGAACATAGTGTTTTCACCGCGTTGGTGTTCGGAGTGAGGCACTAGCATTTAGGTTTGAGCCAGATTGCGTGGCGTATGCGATGTGCGCGATGTACGCAGCGTACGCTACGTGCTCATATGGCGAATACGTTGCGTAGGTAGCAGTCTGGCCCAAGCCTTAGGTTTCAACGCTGTGCATTCGAGTAGCTTTGAATGTGTAGAGTAAAAAAATATTTATCATTGAAAAGCCGTGGAATGCAAAGCATTGCGCGCAGCACTGGTTTAGATAAGACTTGATTATAAATGTCTATGCGAAAAGCATTGCTAGCTCAAAGAGACTGGAAACTGTGAGAAGAAAAGTGATGCCAAAAAAATTTAACGAAGATGCACCCAGTATTAATAAGAAGGAGTAATTTACAGTGAAATGTATGACCAGAGTCATCACAAAAGCTTCACTTAGTGTGACTCAGGCCACAACTTGCTGGAAGGAAAGGTCTTCTTTAGTTCTTTCGACCATTTATGACTAAATTAGAGAGAAGTCATAATTCCTGTACTTTACTGTATCTCAAAGTCGTTAGATGTTTTCGGCGCCTGATGACTCTTTTCATAACTATCGAAATCAATCATTATGAGCCAATAGTTTCTAAGTTGTGAGCACAGCGTGCGCTGCAATTCAAATAAGGAGGACAAAACAATCGCTACAGGGTGACAGCACTTACAGAATGACGAGAAGCAAACAGAGGATGACGGGTTACTAGAAACTCTTGATCTGAGCCCTACACCAGTTCATCAGGAAACTATCTTTGGTCATTGATGATGTGGAATGTATTGGAAGGTGAGATTCACCTGGACTGCGAAAGCATTGTTAAGAGTCGTCATTACGCAGGTATCACCAGTCGCATTTTCACCCGAAGTCCAGGGTGTATGGAAAGTCTCTGGCCTCAAGTTCTTCGTGTACAAATATTGTAATGCTTTTTCCTTGAGCTTGTCTAACCTACAGAATTTCCGCATCATTTCTTTTTCAGATATATCGGAACCACGGATCTCCCTCATAGAGGGATCACAACCGGTTAGTCGCGAGACTACGTGGGGCGTCCCCAGGTGGCGGATAGGGGGATAATCGCCGACCAAAAGCGACCCCGCGCCTGCTCTGATAAGCAAGCGGAGCCGGGGGACGGACTCCCTGCCTCCACTAAAAGCTTGCGTTCTAATTTCCCGGGTAGGTGTGTGGGGAGGCGAGTTCGGAGTCGCCTCCAACAAATAAGCTCCGATCGTCCCTCGCGGGGGTTTTGAGCCCAACAAGCTATCCCTGCGAGTAAATTCTTGTTCGACACAGTGATAATATGGAAAGCTCCTTTAATCTTGGAAGAGCCACTGGTAAGGCAGCGCCAGTGGGGACAAGGTTTGAAAGGCGATCTAGACTGCCGAAAACGAGACGGACTATGATGACGATCTGTACTTACAACGCGAGGACGCTGGCATCGGACGCATCTATCGAAGATCTCATGATGCAAGCAAGGAAGATTAAGTACGACGTCATCGGACTGACCGAGACAAGGAGGCACCACCCGCTAAACGCCACATTTGAGACTGGAGAAGAACTGTTTCTAGGAACATGCGACAGTCGAGGAGTAGGTGGAGTGGGAGTCCTTGTCAACACGAGTTTGGCCATGAACATCGATTCGTTCGAACAACTTACAACTCGAATCGGACGTTTGCGAATATCAAGATGTGGATCAATCCCTGCCTTCACCGTCTTCATTGCGTACGCCCCAACATCCAGCTACGACGAGGACGAACTCGAGGAATTTTATATGGACTTGGAGAAGTTCTACAGAGAAGATCATACCTTCTACAAGATCATCGTCGGTGATTTCAACGCGAAGATCGGAACTAGAAGGACGACTGAGGAACTTCACATCGGAACCCATGGTTTGCAGTGGAACGAACAAGGGGAGAGACTGTCCGAGTTTATCATGACGACGAGGACTATCCATGGAAACTCACAGTTCCAAAAGCCCTCTTCCCTACGCTGGACCTGGGAATCGCCCGGTGGAGAGTACCATAACGAGATTGACCACATCATCGTCAACAGAAGGTACTGCCTGACGGACGTCGCTGTTGTTCCGAAGTTCTACACGGGATCAGACCATCGTCTCCTGCGCGCCAAATTCTACTTTCCGCGGAATGGAGAGAGAGCCGTCAAGTTCAGGAAACATCGTCCCATGAATACCACCAACTGGGATCTGTTTTCTTCGATATCCGGCTCATGGCGAGATACCGTGATGGACAACATCGACGAAGAATACGAACGGTTCGTACAACATCTCCACGGTTGTGCCAAGGAAGCTCAGAGTCTAAGAAGTACGAGAAGGCGTCTCACCACGGGGACTTTGGAGCTGATACGCCAACGTGGACGCGCACGAGCCACAGGCAACTACCGACTGACTCCGAGCTTGCGAAGCGATGCAGAGAAGCGATAAAAGAAGACCTTAAGGAGAGAAGAGTAGCAGTGATGGTTGACGCCGCGGAGGCTGGAAGAAGTATACGCAACGCCCGCCGAAGCTTCGTCAACTTCAAGACAAAGATGACCGCATTTCGTCGTCCTGACGGAACCATAACTGCTTCCCGAAGATCAATGGAGAAGGTCATCCACGACTTCTACTCGGATCTTTTTGCGAGCCACGTCCACCTTCCACCATGCCATCTCAAGGAGGACGAGTATGTCGCACCGTCTGTTCTTCCTTCCGAGATTCGTCATGCTATCATGTCGATGAAAAACCGTAAGCACCCGGTCCTGACAGGATTAAGCCAGAACATCTGAAGAATCTTTCGCCAGTTCTCATCAAGACTTTGGCAAGGCTCTTCACGCGGTACCTGACGGAAGGCAAGGTTCCAAGGCAATGGAAGAACAGCAAAACCGTGTTGCTGTACAAGAAGGGAGATCCCTGCGACATCGGCAATTATCGCCCTATCTGCTTGTTGTCTGTAGTCTACAAACTCTTTACGCGAGTCATTCTCAACAGGATCGGAAGAGAGTTGGACGAAGGACAACCATGCGAGCAAGCTGGGTTTCGAAGAGGATTCAGCACGATCGACCACATACACACGGTGTCAAGGCTCATTGAAGTGTCACGAGAGTATAAGATGCCGCTCTGTCTCACCTTCATCGACTTGAAGAAGGCCTTTGACTCGGTTGAGACTGAAGCCGTCATCGATGCCTTGAGCAATCAAGGTATTCCGACTCATTACATCAAGATAATTCGTGAGCTGTATAACGACTTCACAACCACCATAACACCATTCTACAAGGACATCATCATTGACGTGAAGAGAGGCGTGCGACAAGGCGATACTATATCGCCGAAACTATTCAGTGCCGCTCGGAGAACGTCATGCGTAAGTTGAAATGGGACAACATGGGAGTGAAAGTCGACGGCCGGCAGCTACACCACCTTCGCTTTGCTGATGACATCGTATTGATAACACCAAGCATCACGCAGGCGGAACAAATGCTGGCCCAGTTTGACGAAGTGTGTGGAAAGATCGGTCTACGGCTGAATCTAACGAAGACGATGTTCATGGGGAACGGAAGAGTGCCTGATGCTCCTTTCATGCTCAACGGAACGAACATCACCGAATGCTCAAGCTACACTTACCTAGGTCGTGAACTCAATATGATGAACGATCTAGCTCCGGAACTGAGCAGGAGGAAACGTGCAGCATGGGGAGCATATAAGACAATTGAGGTCGTAGTGAAGAAGACCAAGAACATCCGGCTCCGCGCCCACCTTTTCAACTCGACGGTTCTTCCTGCTTTGACGTACGCTTCAAAAACAGGACAATGAGAAAGCAGGATGAACACGCGGTTAGCGTCATCGAACGGGCTGTTGAGAGAGTAATGCTAGGAGTGAATCGACTTACGCAAGTGAGGAAGGATTACGAAGTTCTACCCTACGTCAACGATCGAAGATCAGGGACGCTGCCGCGTACGCCAAGCAGAACAAGATAAGATGGGCCGGGCACGTAATGCGTTTCGACGACAACCGGTGGACGAGAGCTGTAACAGATTGGATACCACTGGACGTCAAACGCGAACGAGGAAGACCGCCGACGCGATGGTCAGATATGTTCACGAAGTCCTTTAATGAAGTCCTTCAGAGCGTCACGTGTTCCTGGTGCGATACGTAAACATTGGCCAACAATCGCCCGAGACAGGGACGAATGGAGGCATCACTGGTACCCGCTCGTGCAACACGATGATCAACGGGGATACAGGTGATACAGGTGATATATCGGAAAAAGAGAAAACTTCAACAACAATGGCACGCAGCTTCGTGCATTCATATAGAGGAGCTCAAGCAATCGAAGTAACACCGGAGCTCGATAGCGTGCAAGGAGCCAACGCTCTTTTATTCCGCACTGTGATAAAAAATAAGAGGTCAAGTGGAGCCGAGCTAACACCAGCTATCTTCATCTTGGTCGCAATGAAGTCAACCTTCAAGTTACTGATCAATTTTGGACAGTCGTCAGCTCAGTATCAGGAACGGTAGCCAAGGCTGTGTAGATTAGCGTAGCACACATATCATTCTTGAATATCTCCACATAAGAATGCTTTAAACACTTTGTAGAGTGCCCTCACTTTAGAGTCTAGACAAAAACCTGGAAAAATGGGCTTCTGAGGAAATTCTGATAGGAATCCATTGTCAGAAAAATGCTCAGCTTTCCAAAAGTGGTCCGTGACGTGGATGAATTATGGGCCGGAACTACATTTCAAAGTCTTATGATACGTCACTACGTTAGACTGTGAGAGGTGAACTGCCACAAAGTAAAAGTCCTGAATGATCGACTACCTTCAAATGGTCAAAGAAATCAATGGCGGGTACTACGTTGACTTTTTCAATCACCTACATGATAATGATAACATCATTTTCAAGAGACGCGCACTCAAAACAAAGGAACGTTGTTCTTTGAGATAGCGCGCTCGACACAATGTAGCAAGTTCTAAAAACTGACTTTTCACCGATCAAACACCTTTTATACTATCCTAAACTAACTTAGCACTTTCAAAAATCTCCGTCTACCCAAATTCTCGATTTTCATGTTGTCGTTCCGCGACCTTCTCATGTCCCTTTTCCGAACATAAGAATTCGCGGAAACCTGACGATCCCCACTCCGGAGAATATGCGTGATTGTCGGGGTTAACCGGATTGGTTGAGGCGGGCACGGATGGGCGGACGTTACTGGAGAAGGCGTTGATGCCTAAGGGTCCTCTGCTTTGTTCGTTAATCTGGAGCATTTTCTCGCTTTCGAAGCGACATTTTGCGCCGCGACTTGGGCACTGGCTTAAAAGGGAGCCCTACTAATGCAGGATGTTGGAAGCTTAAGATCCTAACTTAGAATGGACGGTGTGAGGCCCATTTAGCAGAAAAAGACTTTTCAAGCAAAGAGGTCAAGTAGGTAGTGAAAGGTAGCTCAACTCCAAAGCAATCATATAAAAAAGAGCAAATGGAGTGCGCTTTTTTTCTTAACAAGTGTGCCGAGCTTTCCGCGAGACTAAACTGGATGAATGAATATGTTTGCGATGTATGTGTACTTGTTGAAATGTGAGACCAAAAACTTTCCCCACAACCTGCATTCTAAGCGAGCTGCACGAATCGAGTTGCGTTTAGAAGAAAAGGACAGCACTCTGAACTGCGGTCTATGCTACTGCTGGGCAAAGCAGGTTTCACAATAGGGAAATTAAAGGCAGCGTCCCAGCTGGTATGAAGTTACGGCGCTGCGTTGGCAGGCCCCTCCCCTCCCCATTTATCAGTGAAGTTTGGAGCTAAAAAGTGGTCTGAAAGGTTTCGAACCAATTCAAAAGCCTTCCGGACCCTGCCCCTCGTTACCCTACCCGTTACACATATTTTTCAATTGGATACCTCGGAAGCTTAGAGAAGCTCATTTTCATTATTTTCATGAGCTGCAAACCTCGGATATAGGTTCAGCGTGACAGCTCATTGTCGCTGTCATGCTTAGGTGTTGTTAACATGCAGAAACTTTTAAGAACTTATCACTATATCCAAGCAAGATTCCAACCACGTGAAAGGGCCGAACTCAACGCGTTTGTCAACATTCCAAAAGAGAACTCGGACGGGAGTTTAGTCGGGAAAAAAGTCTTGGAATACCCAGGCGTCTCCAATTTAGCCTGAAACTACGCTAGCTATGGTAGTCCTGCGCAGAACGATTATAGAGCCATCCAAACGCATGCCAAACTGAGGCTCGCTCGCCGTTTCAGAAGGAGTTTATGATGGGCTTGATAGAATCTGATGCGAATTGGCCAGAAAGCTAAAGTCTGCCATTTCAATGTGGATTTTCCCGGAACTTGATTCTGCTGGGACGCTGCCTTTAAACTCGAGATTGCACTATGTCAATAAAGGTGACGTCACACGATTATGGGAGATTATTTTGCTTGTCAAGTTTATCTTTGCATTTACTCCCTATCAAGCGTGCAAACGCGACAACATAAAAATGCAGAGTGCACGAAGGAATTACGTCGACAAGACGCGTCACAACGGAGAGCACCTACCTTTCGTTCTGATACTTCCGACAGATGACATAACAAACGAAGAGAAGAATGCCGACCACCAACAGAACAATTATCACCAGCATTGCGATCACTATCCTATATATACTGTTCACGGTATTTTCTATCCGTTTCGTTGTGTCATAGTTGTCGTAGATGAGCCCTTAAAAAATAACGTCAGTAATCAGTACCAACATAATGTTGAGATGGTAATAATTGTCATGCCATTGTGTCAAGGAACGTGACCAAGTTCTTTCACTCCCTGCCGAAAATTGGATGCGCATTTGTACAAAATCACCACAAATGATGAATCTCAAAAAATAAACTCATTAATGGTCTATCACTGTTTCTATTTTCCAAAAAATGAAGAAGCTCTTTCTTTGAGCAATGATGTCTTAGAACTGAACTGCTGCTGCATCTCAGCCTCTGATGCTCATTTTTCTTTAGAGTTTGGCCGCCCTTGAGTGTGATGCGAGCTCCTCTCGAAGTACAAACTCAATTTTTCTAGTGCCGCCCTGTACCAACGATCAAAACTAAGTTGCTAGGTTCCAGAAAATTATTTTGAGGATACAAAGAATTTTATGGTTGTGTGTCTGGTGATGTATGTATCCAGTGTTTGCCGTGAATACCGAAATCAAGACCAATGGATGCCAGCCAAGACGTGTAATTGGCTTCCGATGTAGGAGACTAAAAAAATGTGCACATCGTACTCAATCCTTCAAATTAACTATTGCTTAGAAAGGTCATGTCTACAATTTGGAGATGTCACAGTTACAAGTTGAAAACATTGGCCCGTAGTAAACCCCCCGTCAGGGGATCTGCCCTGAGACGGACCTGAGTTGATCGTAACGCGCCCCGGTCCACCGTCCAGTGAGCCATCGATTTATATGCAGATCGCTTTTCAGGTATAAAAATCTTGCGCGTTATCAAAGAGGAAACACCTATATCGCTTGTGTGGTCAAACGAATATGTGATTGGTACTCAGCCCGCACGACCGTGGTTCGGCGCCGGCCACTGCAAATTTTTGTTCATCACTGAGCAATCTTTGATAGCGACCACTATCGAAGAAAATCGATGGCAGCCGCTACCAAGGAATCCACAAACCGATAGAATGCAGAAAACAAAACTGCGTTTTTTAACCAAGGTTTCATCAAAAACTGAGGAAGTAGAGACAAAATCGGATGGAAATAAACAAAGAGATGTTGCTTTAAGTAGCTTTTGTAGAAATAACCTAAGCAAACTATGCAAAAAGGAAAAAACCTATTCTCTTGTTTTCTTGCCGAAATCAGCTGTTCATTGATCCTTTTTTGGGCGCCGGTATTGTGCAGTTTTGCGCGTTCTTGTACCGCAGGAGTACGTTATGTAGGATGTCCCGTAAGTTACTCACGAGCAACTTACGGATCTTTTCTCTGCGTCTCATCTTTTGCACGCTATCTCGGTCGATTCATCTCAAAATCGACGCTGCTCTTACGGATTTCAGGTGAGTTCATTGCGGCACCTTCCCTGACGCTTGCCCGTCAGATCAGGTCGCATTATTAAGCATGTGGGAGTGGCCGCTGGTCAGTTTATCTAATGACCTCAACTCAGGCCTTCAGTTGAGATCATCAGAAGTGAGGTGGGGTTTGCTACGGGCCATTGTTTTTCGCAGATATCAGCTGCTAAATGTTTGGTTTCAACATTTAAAGGGAAACCCTCAAATACGCACAAAATGAATCTGATCATATTTAAAAGCTAGGATCGCGCAATCAGAACCGAGTAATAGGCCAAATGTTTCTTACCAGCAGCGGTCATGCTTAGATTGAAATGGACAGAGATTCCAGCAAAACAGTTATAATAAAGCCATAGAAATTGGTGGCGATTGATAACCCACGAATGGAAGAAAAGCTGGAAAAAGTAACAGAACCTGTTTGGGGGATGCTATATAAGGATCCACTCTAAACAAATCAGCATCATGTACATGTCGCAAAAAAATGTGCACACTCTTTGATTGCTGATCACTTCTTTGCTTTGATGTCTTTCGCCAAATCTTAGGTCCGTTCTGTAAAGCGAGGTTCAACTTAGATTTACAGTATGGGCCGCATCACCAACGCTCTTCGTTACTGTAGAATTACGGTAAGAACTTCCAGCATATGGAACCGCCATCTGACAAGATTTTTTTCAAATATGAAAAATTATATACTAAGGTTTTCGCGCATGCTGATTCTACTACACAACTTTTTACGAGCGTTTTCAGCTTTTTTGAACGATGTAATCACATTTCTGACAAATGGTGGAAATTCACTTATTGCGGTTTACCTGGAATAAGTTATGAAAGAAGCACCGTAGTAAGATGCAAAATTTTATATTCGAAATCAGCGGCTTCCATTGCCTTAGTATGAGAGTTTTTGTTTGGTTTTGTTCCTAGGCAGAATACGGCCTCCAATCGCCTAAAATTCTTGTCGAAGTTCCTACCTTAATCCTACAGTAACGAAGAGTAAATCTTAGATGAATTTTGCTCTACAGAATGGTACCTAAAGGTTGGCGAAAAACATCAAAGCAAAGAAGTCAACAACGATCAAACAGTGTGCACATTTTTTGGGACACCTTGTATATATGTTTGATCTCTTTTCCCACTTTGCCTGGCACTTCGGTGCGAGGTTGTCCTTTCTTCGTGTCTATCGCCTTCTTCTGTCTTCGAGGATTGGCTTCTGACTTTATTCTTGCCAATTTTTCAATGACTGCAGTGTTATTGGAATGTATTGTGCCTACTTTGCTCTCATTGAAATGATAAAAGGTTGTTGGGAGGTGGTGTACGAACAGTAAGATGATGTTACTTTTATCCAGCTCAGCTTTACAAAGAGAACTCAGTCCTTGAATATGTCAAAGCTCGTACGTCATCAAGTACAGGAATAGGGAAACCCAAGGATGATCGCCCTACCGAACAATCATTCCAAGCTTTACTTTATACAGGGTGTCCCAAAAATATGTGCACACTGTTTGATTGTAAATAACTCTCTTGTAGTGAAGTGTTTCGAGAAGATTTAGGTACCATTTTGTAGAGCGAGGTCCAACTTAGATTTACAGTGTAGAGCGAATCGCCGATCGTTCATTCTTACTGTAGGAGTACGGTAGAAACTTCGAACATATGGTGTCACTGCGAAAAAAGGGGCCGTTTCAAAAATTTTCAGAAAAATGTGGAAATTTGTGTAATAGGGTTTTTATGGACCCTGAGTTCAATACCCAACTCTTTACAAGGTTGAGGTGCTTTCTAAAGGGTGTAACCGCACTTTTTAGGAACACTTAAAAAACGTCTGCTACTGCTTACCTCGCATAATTTTTTAATGAAGCATTAGGAAGAGTTGCGAACTTCACATTTAGAATCAGCAACTCTAGCTAGCCCAGTGTGAGAGTTTTCAGGTTGTTTTGGTTTCTTTTTGGAACAAAATATGGCCTTTCATGGCTCAAAACCCTCTTCAAAGTTTCTACCGTAATCCTACAGTAAGAATGAGAGATCGGCGATCCGCTCTACACTGGAATCTAAGTTGAACCTCGCTCTACAAAATGTTACCTAAAGCTCCCCGAAACACTTCACCACAAAAGAGTTATTTACAATCAAACAGTGTGCACATCTTTTTGGGACCCTGTATTATAGTTTAGAATGAAATCATCGATCGCTCCTTATTGCTGTGATATCAAAGTAGGAGACACGCACATGTCACTAGTGTGAGAAAAATCTTGCCCAAGAAGGCTTTGCGATCATGAAAACTCCCCAAGCTAGTGGGAACTGTTGACTCCAAGTGTAATACTTCGACAAGATGCGTCAAAAGTCTGAGAGCCTACTCTAACTTACGAAGCTACTGATGAGTTTGATTGCAAGTTTAGGCCACGTGATGCTGTAACCATTCTCTACAAAAATACCTTTTTGAGCTTAAAAGGATTGCCATGTGTTTTTGTAATAAAAGAGTAAATCAAACTAGTACTTTCGCAACAAGACTTGAAAGTTATGGTGTTTACAATTTATTCCATAACCGGAAACACCAAAAATATCCTACAACAATACAGCGCCTACAATGTAGAGGAGGCTTTGCGCTATTACATGTTGCCAGTAGTGTTCGTCAGCAGCTATTTTTTCGAAAAAGAAAAATAAGGATTTGTGAATGATGCCGGTGTGCCAGTGGACCTCCTGTCTTTGTAACGGATTTTGAAGCTATAGAAGCGGAGCAGTCACTGCGAACAAGGCTATTTTCTTTCCACGTGTCTTAAGTATCTGTTCAAATTTGATTGATGAAACAGTTTCTATGCTTCTTCGACGTTGATTTTCCGTTTTCTTTTCAACAGTCGTATTCAAATTTTCGGTATGCGCCGTATGCATGCCTCCAATTGAAATTGCAGTATTTTTTATCAGCGAACTTTGCAGAAAATCTTCCTTAGAGCATATTGTAGACAAAAGTTTGCTATATCATTTTGCGCAATTTCTAAGTGAAAGAAGCAATTGTTGTGAAGGTGTGGGATAAAATTCATTACGATTACCTGCGTGCCGCGACAGTTGCATAGCCAAGATTCTGAAGACTTGCGCTGAAGCCAAAAGAGGCTTTTCAAAATTTGAGGGATGGGCTACAGTCGTAATACTTTGCATTATGCGTGGGCCAAATTTCTTATTTCTAGGTAATTCCCTTCTGATTTTACCGAAAAAAAATTCTAGGCTCCCAGACTTTTGACGCACCCTGTACAAAGTATCTAGGTCCAGATGTTACATTAGGTACCCTTTGATTCAACTGGATTGGCGGCTGGAAGGCCAGGCTTTGTGACTTAACTAAGGCTAGAAAATGGTCAGAGAGCAAGTTCGCCCGCAACGCATACTGCGTTGCGGGCGTGAGCGGTCGCCTTCCAGCCGACAATCTTGTTGAATCAAAGGGTATACCCTAACAGCCATCTTCCTGTTGATTTTCAAAAACTAGCCATGGCACCTAGTCAACTTGAAAAATAATAAAAGACTTCTTTGGGCAACGTGCCTTCTAGCCCACCGCAAATTCGTTTTTTTTTTCAAAAATTCTGGTATGATTATTCGCAGCGAGATTAAAGTGCTTTCTCACCACAGTCTTAAAGTAATGTAACTGATAGATGGTTACCTCTAGACTGTTGGTCAAGGCTTAGTTCTTTAGTAAGGGATCTTAAAGCGACACATTTAGGCAGGAGGGAAATCAGGGGTCAATAAATCAAAGACTTTTTTGGTACGACCATATATGGAGCTTTGCTCTGTTGTGACCATATGACTGCAACTCTTTCGTCGTTACTCTGTTATGAATTAACTGCAGCGAAATTGAGCAAAACTTTTCTCCCTCAACTAGCTAGTCGAAAAGAATAAACAAGTGAGTGTCAGACGTTGCTCAAGGGAGCGCATCCCTCCAAAAATGTACACATGTCGTAAACAATCGAAGCGAGATGGATTTACACGTTCACATCGCTGCGCAGTCTTTGATGTAGAGTTTTGGAACGAAATTTATAAATAGTAGGTTACTTATAGAACAAATTTCTTGAGAATTGTTGACGATGGACAGTTCCTTGAAGATAAATAGGGAAACGTGCCTTTCAGAGTTCTAGCAATTTTGAAACCACAAAAACCTATAGAGAGATATAGACAAATGAAAATAATAGATCATAGGTCTCAAACAGGATACAGAATGTTACAAAACACATATAAATTGTTGATAAACATCCTAATCAAATTACTGATTCTTACTTGATGAAAAGCATCATTTGTAGCAGGGAAACTGCACGCGCGCTATTTTTCAGGCCTTCTCACCAGTGAACAGTAATTATCAGCAAAAAATACCCACCGAAATCGCTGCCAAGGCAGAAAATCAAAAAAGGTGTAGGCGATTTATAGCGCGCAAAAACTGCGGGGGCTTACCGGCGTCTCTCTGATCGAGCGCTCTTTCGTTTCTCTTACCATCTGCTGTCTCTTCCATGCACAAACTATCTTAGCCGGACGCAACGGCGCCCAGTCTTTGCGTGTCATTCTGTCTGTATGTCTGTGTGTACGTATGTTCCGAATAGAAAATTCCATTTCTAAACCGATCCGGACCAAACTTGGCACACATACACTTCGGGCCCCGGCGGGTGTCATAGGCTACTTTTCGTCATCGATCGACATCGATTTTATCGATTTTTTGCAAAATTTGAGCTACGGGGCTGGGAGTTGGTACAGGGGGTAATCGAGCATGCTGATTACGAATTAAATAATGACAGGGCCGGGCGGAGCTGGGTAAGCCATCTAGTACTTACTATTAGTGTAGCGCTTGTTCAATTTAAGGTATTCCCGTCGCTATCTTGATCATCCCTCTAAAATCACTTGAGTTTCCACTAGGGTTTTTTGTGTGCATGTTCTGCACCTCCCTCCCCCAGGGCGCGGCACGAGCTGGCACCAGGGAAATTTTAGAAAAGTCACCTTTTATCTTGAAAATTGCGTACGAAGTCTCTTTTATCCTAAACCCTGAAAGTGAAAAACCCTCAAAAACGAAATATCGACTAAAAAACGTCGCCATTTTTGTGTCTTTTGGCCACAAGAACGATATTCCCTTTGCTTTTTGTCCCAAAAACGATATCCGGCTTGACCCGGTGCCAGCTGTGCCGAGCCCTGCCCTTCCCTATCTGTAAACAAGTTGTCAATAATTCCCAACCCATAGGTGAAGGTTAATAATCTCTCTTCAATCACCACTTACCAAGCAGTCCATTCAGAATCGCCTTCTGCTCCTCACGTAGCGAGGCGCTATAAGGGTCGATCCGCGTCATTACCTCACTTCATCACCTGAATATAGCTAATTCATACATGGTTTGATTTATTAGGGATGAATAAAGAGCACAAAGATCGCGATATTGTGATGGACTTTTTACTTTCTCATTTCCTTCGATGGCATGGATTTTGCGAAAAGCCATGGCATCGAAGGAAATGAGAAAGTAAAAAGTGATGCAAGAACAGAAAAACCGACTAATAGGGATAAAAGAGAACAACGATAGAAAGTGCGAGAGAATAATCAGCAAAGAATTTGAAAATTCCGACTGCTTATAGATGTCACTGCAAAATTCCACGTGAATCTACTTCTGTCCCAGTGAATGATTTTGAAACCAAATGTTGCAGTTTCGAAAATTAGAAAAAAAATCCAGGAAATAAACTACATCAATCACCACCACTTATAGATGTTATCTCTTCTTCGCGCTCTATCGCTTACGGACAAACCATCGAAGTTGGAGGACAAACAAAAAGTTTATATGACTTCGCTGAAACGGGAAAATTTATGAGTGCTAAAATAAAACTATGTGAAAATAAAAAAATTGCGAGGAAATCGTAGAAAAAGCAAGAAAAGAGCTGAAGGGTTGTTCTTAAATTGAACATGTTGCTAATGTCATTTGAAACGCAGAGAATCGCTTACATAAAGGGAGGAGGCGGAGAGGGGGGGGGGGAGGGAGGGAGTGAAAGAAGGGCAATAGTAAAATTTTCATTTGATTCCAAACGCTTTAATGCTCAAATCCAAACAATTTGTTTGTACTTCTTAATCTATTTTTTTTTCGTTTTGTCTATTCCCACGAAGAAGTCTGAGAAAAAATTGCCCACGAAAAAGCATTTTCGATCTAAGCGATCATCCGTATGTGCCGCGTGCGGTCGCGGCGCGACTTGTCGCGAGACTTGAGTATAGGCTCTGAACGTCGATTTTGGGCAATTTACAAATCATAAAAACACTTGGCAATAATTCTTAAGCAAGAAAAATAGTGAAACTCGAACTTCTGCAGTTTCAATATAACCATCACGAAACTAAGCGAGTAAACCCAAAGCGTAAACAAAATATTCATAGCGATCCATTATGTTCCAATCCACCCCCCAGTGAGCGAGGAGATGTAATCGAGAACTTTAGCTTGAAAAACAAGTACGTGTAGACATAGCAGCACACAGCGAATATTTACTACATTTCGAGGAAAATTTATTGCAGAGCGCGTTTTTTCCCGAACGCTCATGTTCTCGTAGATAAACGGAAAGTTCTAGATTTTGTCGATTGAAGACACTCCTCTAGAGTTGCTGAAGAGCGTAAAAAGTAAGTGCTATGAGAGAGGGAGCAGGTGGAAATTGTAGAGATAGAGAGAGCGATATGGGGAAGGTTTCCTGCGTGACGAGAATGCTTCTCTCATTGGAAAATTATGTGCACGTTGTCAGAAAAGATGATGTCATTAAATGAAAATTATTGGGAAACGCGTGTCACTCACAGCTATAAATAAACGGGAAAATGCAAGGAACGCAATGAAAAATGAGATGACGTAATAAAAAGGAGGTTATACAGTAAATAATGAGTAAAATAATGCAGTAAAAATGACAAATTTGTAATATTATGACGTCATCCAGAACTGGAAAACCATTTAGAGACAAATTAGTAGAAGCAATAAACAGTACCAGACGTGCAGAGAGACATATGTACTAAACAGATGAAATGAAAAAACGAAATCTGGAAAAATTTGATCAAGACGTTAAAAAAAGGACAAAATTATAACAAAAATAATGTTATAAAATGAAATTGCCAAAGATCTCGCGTGAGCCATAGTAACGAATCCATGAAGAAACCTCGCAAAGAAATGGAAAGTGAGATAAATAATGGGAGAAAAACTTGAGTTGGGAAAGAGTAAAAACGACGAAAACGCTTGAAAAATGAATTAATAAAACGACTTCATGAGAAAACTTACATGCAAAAATGGAATAAATTTAGTTTCCCCTGCCTCCGCCCACCTGCTACTCAAAAATGGGCAAGGGTCGGCCCAATTCGGATCTGGGAATTTTTACGAAGTTCCCTTTGACCCCAAATCCTAAACGTAAAAAATCCTCAAAAAAGAAATGTCGACTAAAAAATTTTTTTTGTGTCTTTTCGGCTTAAAAACGATATCCCCTTTGCTTATTGTCCCAAAAACGATATCCAGCTTGCTTACAAGCCACCTATGCCGAGCCTCGAGATTGGGAAGATAATGGTCCAAAACGCTTCAGTGGAATGAAAATGGTTCATAGGATCTGTGCGACTGATTTTTAACGCTGGAAACATTAAACTCTACAAAAAATCAACTAACGAAAGTTTTATAAAGGCGTTGTTTATGATCCACTTAGAACATTGAGGATTACAAAGGAGCTTGAAATTCATTTACAAAGTTTTCTTGTTCTCAAAGAACGAACCAAAAGAGCAGATCGGGAATACAGTGCGAGCTTTCAAGAGAAAAATTTATAAAACATAATAAATGAAGCGTTCTTTCATTCCAGTGTTATTCTGCTCATATTGTAAGACTCGCACCAATAAATGATAAAGAAATTAGGGCTAATAAATAAGTTCGATCGCTTTTGAGGCTCTTACAAATGTTGCAGACAAATTTTTGTTCAGTGCTTGGTATCTCTAAACAAAGTAGTCCAAAGGGAGATGGAGTGTAAATTCTGTTTGAGTGGAACTTATCATTCAAGGAGGAAAATCCGCAATCCGCAAAGATCCACCTCAACATTCTACTAGTGTACAAATATGAGAAAATTTGGTCTTTTTAAGATTTTCAAAGTGAGAGATCACAATTTTCATTGTTGTTCGCTAGATTGGGAAAGTTCCTCTGTATCTAAGTACCAAACTGCTGTTCTCTACATCCATTACATCATGAAAACGAAGCTTACAAACTCAAAAAATTGGACTTTGATAATTTAGCCACGTTCAAGCATAGCTATCTTTACTGATGATAGAAGACTCTACATATTTCATGTGAGATGGTGAGAGGTTTAAACTACTTTCCCATAAAGAAATCACGAATAAAAATCAACAAACCTCTTCTGAAGAATTGCATGCCAAAATAAACCTTTTTTAACCAATCATGTGCCCCCCTCCCGCTCATCCCTAAGAAAATTTCTCTTCCCGCCGGGGATAAGTATATCGAGAAAACTAGCAAGAAATAAAAAATGAGATGAGCCAGGGAATAGGAAACACCGAGGCGCAATTGAATGAGCGAGAAGGAAAAAGCGGCAAGTGAAGGCACGAACGGGCCGCCGAAGAGAGAGAGGGACAGAGAATGCCGTCGTCGTTCGTCGTCGTCGTGTTATTTGAATATTGTCGTTCGAAGCTCTAACATCGTCAGGATGTCAGATGGGATTTCATCAGAAACCTTTCAACAACCGAGAATCGATTAGCCGAACACCCCCAAAAAGACAGACCTCGGAACAATTGAGGCACTTATGGACATTTCGACAAAAACACACATCGTCTACTGCAACTCAGCAGCACAGAGTAACGAGTTTCTCGGAATAACAGAAAAGCAAAAGCAGACTAGCCCAAAGCAGTCACAAAGCGATAAATAATTATTTCTTAAATGTTTGAAATGCTGGAGAAAACTTTGGGAACGAATAAAGCACCATCAACCACAAAAATTCCATGATTTTTATTAAAAAGCCCAGAAATGTTGAAAGGTACGAAGGATATGTGCAAATAAGCAAGCTTATTAATCAAGCACTTCCAAAAATGCTCAACTACAAATTTTTCCGCTTCTTTACATAAAAATTCAAAAGTCAGTATTTCACACATAAAAAAATCTGCCCGATCGAAATACAATTTCAGTACAATCAAGCACTTCAAAAAGTTTCTGATTACCCTTTGATACAACTAGCTTGGGGCTGGAAGGCGGGGCTTCGTGACCTGAATAAGGCTAGGTAATGATCAGAGAGCACGGGCGCGAGAGAGACGCAGACTGCATTGTGGGCGCGAGCGGCTTTAATTGGTCACAAAGCCCCGCCTTCCAGCCGCCAAGCCACTTGAATCAGGTACAAATTTTTCTTCATTTTCCCATTGTCAGAATTCAAAAATCGCTCTTTAAAATCTAAACACTTGTCCAAATTTTAATCGAAGATCGAAAAACAAAGGAACCATACGTTATGTGCAAAAGTTTTCTTTGAACTACATATGACGGCAAAAGCAGGTCTCATAAAATTCAAAAAGTAGTAGCAGTATCCCTACTTTGAAAGGAAATCTGGTAGCGCAAAGAAAAATGTTCAAAACATGAACTGAAAGATTGCACCATCTAAAAAAATTTAAAGTATCTGAAAATTTTCTTTGTAGATCATAGCGAACTATGATGTTTACAAATCAATTTAGCTGACTATAAGCAAATAGTATAGCTTTTTCAAGCTCAAAAATGCAAAAAAAATATATTGAAGGTAGAATTTTCTAGCCTTATGTTTTTTGCTGGATTTCGTTAATCAAATAATAGAATATCTGCAATTACAGAAATTCTTGCACCATATTCATGATCATATGATTAAGCATAGACTAGGCATAGACTTCTTCCCGGAATGATGTCATTATGAGCAACCCGATGCCCCTTAAAGAGCAAAAACATGAAAACGAAAATTGACGACGTTAAGAGGGAGGTAGATGATGTCAGCAGGGGCTCAAAAAATGAGCTAGCTCTTACTTAGTTAGAACAAAGTGAGTGGGGAAGGCAATCATAGAAGTTATAAGAACAAGCAAAAGTTTCGTAATTACTAGGGGATAGGGGGGTTGGACACCGCAGATCAGGTAGTTTTTGGTCCATTACTGATCAAAGAAGCGGAGCTATTTGAGTCAATGATCTTTAAATGGCACTAAGGTGCAAAAAAAAACAAAGCTACGATTGCAACAAAATCGGGAGTCAAGAAAAGATAAAAATCAAATAAAATGCTGTGCACAAAAACTTCCAGATAGTCTTCAAGAGATATAAAGAAAGGTTCCGAAGAGAGAAAAAATCACTAATGTCTGAAGCTTATGGCCAACCTTTGACTCAAATGTGGCCTTTGTAAGTTCTATTCAATGTGAAAGGCGCAAGACAAGTTGCATATTGAACAAAAGAAAAGAAAAAGGAAAGAAAAGAGCTACGCTTGTTTTGCTGAAACAAAAAAGAACATAGACTCTAAGGAGATTTACTAAAAAAGCATTCAAAAATTAGGTGGGAATTGAAGGAAGGAAGATAAAAAGCGTAAACCGAAAAATAGTAGTAAGTTATTGAAAAGGGCTATTTCCGAAGTCGATTTTGAAGAGTGTATAAGAAATGATTTGAAAAAGCAGTTTTTATTCAAATATATTGTAAATTATAGCTTTTTATTTTTCTTAGGCCATATTAGCTTGAAGTTACGCATTTTAAGCCAAATTTGGTGCTTAGCCAGAATATAAAAGCACCAAAGCATGCACTGCTAAAATGGATGCTAGACACAGCAGTTCGTCGCTTAATTACTCGGAAAATTGAAAGAAGTTTTGTACTTTGAACAACCCTATGCAAGCCAGAACTGCAGATGCATCATAGCGTAAACGGCACTTCGCTCTCGCTTTCACAAGGTTAAGTGGCTAAGGTTTACCTATAGATATATTTGGTCAAGGTATTTGTCACTAGCAAATCGGACAATGCGCGACGAGGAGATCCACTTCAGGACAGCACAAAAGGTTTCGATAGGTAATAGGAGAGCTTTAGGAAGGGAAGGGTTCGATAGAATAAACTAACGTAGTGTTGGCTGAAATCTTCCTTTTTTTGTTGTAAAATTTTGACGTTGTAAAATTATTGGCGAATACGGAAACATTTCTTGGAGAAGGCCGAAAAACAAAAGATATTTTTTGAAACCACATTTTCAGGAAGGAGGTATTAGGTTGAAAAAAACTACTGAAAGAATTAAAATCCATAACAGTTCTTTTCCTAAAGTTTTTTCGGTGATACAAAGAATGCTTCAAACTATGAAAGTGTTTGGGACATTTCCAAATTTTAAAACCTGTAAAGTAATCCTAACTTTTCTCCTTTCCTTCTTGTGATCGTCATTTTAAACGTGATTTTCTTAATGATAACTTGTGAGTTCATGGGCTATGAAATCATAAAATTGGTGCATCAATAAACATAAATATAATATAATAAAATTGTACACTTATTTGCGTACAAAGATAGGAACGACTTTTAAGAAGTAATGTAGCTCTAGTAGAAGTAATATAGCTCCAATCCAACTTTGCGATGGGATTTTACAAAAAAAGTCCGAAAACTATTGTAGTAAATAGTGTGTTTATAAGCACATTGTACAAAAAAACTTGAAACATGATTTCAGTCTGTATTTACACCACATTTTTTCAGTCTGTATTTACACCAAAATATTGTAAGTCTCGAGGAAGTCTAATGATTTGCAATAATCATTCTTCTAAGGGGCTTTAGTGGAGCATGTGAATTCTAAGATCCATCATTTGCTTCTCTAAGGAGTGAGGTCATTAAAAGAGATAAAAGGGTTTACATTGAAAAGGAAAAGCGAAGGTGGAAAGGCGGAAATTTTAGAAAATAGGAAATTTTTCTGCGAAAGATCATATGGGTGTGATTTTTGAGAATTTACTTGAGCAAATTTATACCATACTTACTAACTGTGCCTTCACAATGTCGTTTGAAGATAAATTTTCGGATATAACACTTAACAAAGCCTCGTAAAAATCACCATGGAGCAATGTACTCGCTTAGAAACCCGCATACGAAAAAGTCAAATATTCTTACGGATGTTGACGAATCGCCTTTTCTTCATGTTTATTTGACTTTGCATGCTTACTAGCTATGTGCTTCCTGAGTAAACAACAATGTCAAAATAGCGAAGTGCGAAAACAACTCAACAAATAGCATCGTTAAATTTCACGCACATATGGTGATGAGCGGAATTCTAGTAGAAAAAGAAACTGCAAACAAATGGGGAAAGATGAACAGAATTCTAGTAGAAAAAGAAACTGCAAAAATGGGGAAATCGATTCAAGACAAAAGAAAATAGCTGCAGCCATAATAACCAATATAAGTGCTATAATAATTACCAATGTCCAGCTTGTCGTTTGCGCTGACAAGAATATCAAAAGCCTCATTCGAAGCCGGAGATGGTCGCTATCATGCGCCTGGCGCAGATGGATGTCGCAGTAAAATTGAAATGATGAATAGCCAATCCTTTTTTGAGCACAGAGAAGCCCATGTTTATGATAACTCGGATTCTTTAGCATGATAATGGCACGTCAGGGAGGTTTTGTATGAGATCGCTGAGGTTCAACAAATCAAATGAGTCTCAAAGGGGAAGATGATCGTCAAAACAGACGCGATTTCTCAAAAATTATTCAAAAAAATTTGTCAGAATACCTGAGGATACATTGAGAGACAGTTCTTCCAGATTTATGCCAAACTTGATACTCTAAAACATGGACTGCAAAAGTTCAGAAAAAAATTACACTACTATCTGCACCTGCGCATCACTTTGTGGAGCGGAGTCAAACCGGAGGGGGCGGAGTTTGCCACTTTGCCGTTGCCAGTCACAACACTATACAGCAGTGTTCCTCTTACCAATACCCCATATTCTGAGATGCCAAACTCATCAAGAATTGATAGAGCTCTCATCTCAGTCTCTCCCTGTCTGCATTCACAGTAATGAGCTTGTTTGTTAGGTAAACGGGTATGATAGAAGGCTTAAACAATGACTTCTGGCGACAAGGAACTGTTGAGAAAAATTTTTCTCCAAAAACTCAACTTCTTAGACATAACTTAGAAGAAATTTTTAAGCCAGAAAATTCTATGACGCATGAAATTTTGAAATGATGTAACTTTGAGCATAAACAACAACTTTTTTAACTCCAAGAATAAAATCCACATTGTCAAGAAGTTTACTGCCATGAATCGATTCGCTAAAGCACAATCTCTTTTTACATACTGCCATATCTCAGCACGACTTAGTCTCATTTATTTTATGCCTAGACGTCAAGTCAAGTGCATGCTCTCATAAATCTACATAAAAAAAGCAAAAGACACCAAATCTTTGATGGATATGAGGCAAAAATAAAAATTTATCGCTGACGGTTGCTTTAAAGAAAAAAGAAAAACTTTTAAATTGTGTTGTTTGCATCGACTTTTTGGAGGAAGATGGAGAAAGAATGGGAGGAGGAAAACGAAAGGATGAAAAAAAAGAAAGAATTTGCCCATGAATTATCTAAACAGTTAAAATAGTATAAAGAAGTGATTTGGAGTATATTTGTGATTTCCAGAAAAAAAGAACTAAAAAACAAAGTGTATAATTATGTGCCAATAAAAGTTCCTAGAAGGAGTAAAACGCCAAATCCTATGCGGTCTACCCAAGCGTAGCAAAATCACAAAAAATCTACGAAAGCCGTGAAAAAAGTCATGTTCACACTTGAGTAATCATTCAAACCAAAATATATACGAAAGTTATACTGTTAGAAAAATCTGATACATTTTTTCACTTCATGATTGATTATACGTTGATGCCGCATTTTCAAGATAAGTTAAAACTTATATAGAATTTTCAGCTCATTAGCACCCTCCCCCTTTTCCGTTTTCAGGTACGCCACAGCTACAAGTGAGTCAATATCATAGGTTGAGAAAGGAAGGGTGGGAAGAATTGTGAAAGCTACGAAAATTAGGAAAAATCATGAATTAGCAGCATAATATCAAAAAACATTGTTTTTACTAGCTTTCCAGAAAATCAATAGATATTCCAGTCAGACATATTCTTCCCAGCCCCACGGCCTTCTCCAAAGATGACTTTTTCACAGATGTGTTGATTTACACTTCGTCTCAACTCGAATGAGCCAAAGCAGAGATGGCGCGCAGCCGCTCCGCAACATTTCGCGCAAACTATTTGTATCGCGACAGGACCATGTCTGTCCTTCCTGCTTCTTCTTCGATCTCTGCTTGATGGCAAAATGCATTCGTGCTCTCACCACTCCCCCGGCGAAGCGGGCGCAATATCGACTACCCCCCCCCCCCCGACCTCCCCACAAATTCACTATATCGAAGCAAAAATCAATATATCGCGAAACTCCCCCCCCCCCCCCCGACCTCCCCACAAATTCACTATATCGAAGCAAAAATCAATATATCGCGAAACTCCCCCCCCCCCCCCCCCGACCTCCCCACAAATTCACTATATCGAAGCAAAAATCAATATATCGCGAAATAAACATGGCAAAACTATAGCCGCAAAAATGTCGTATTAACGAAATTGTGTGATAAAAAGGGCTGAGAGGAATGAGTGTCTGAAGTGTGTCCTCCAAAAGGAATTTGCTCTTTCATCAAATTGTGAAATGAGATTTTTGCTTGTCCAAAAAATTTTGAAAAATTGCATAACGGGACTCAGAAGTTTGGTGTTTGCTTTTAGTGAAGAATGGGGTTTGGAGCAGTTGTCCAGTTCTCAAACTCCCCCCCCCCCCTCTCCCCTCCTCCCCCTTCCCCCACCTCCAGACGACTACCAATTGTCGCACGGCCGTCGCATCTTCTAAGGCAGAATCACAGCCACGTTATATTGGGAAACTGACTGGGCCTGAGCGGGCAAAAACGTTTGACGCACAGAATTCCAACGCCAACGGGGGCAAAAACCCGTAGCAAAAACTTCATCAGTTTGACGCCGAAAAAAACGGGGCAGCCACCCGTAACTCAGTGATGCATAATGCAAGGACAGAACTAGTGCAAATATACAGAGGACAGGAAAATGTGGAAGCAACCGAATCGTAGATGCATATTATTGGGCAAGGGGATTCTATACGTGGGCTGGAAGATTTGCTGGAAAGGGGAGGGGGGGGGGGGGAGAGAGAGAGAGAGAAAGATAAATTATTCTTTGTAACACTTGGTACATAATTACGTCTCTATGATAGCTCGTGAATTTTTTGGTTTAATTTTTTTGAGTGGTTGAAAAATTCATTGCGTTATTTATTCATCCATTCATCCCCACAATTACGCTGGAACACATATGGTTGATTCTTATCCCCTTCCTCGGTTCTCCTCTCCTTTTATTTATGCAAAAAAATTTGCGTCTTTTATTTGAGTCATGAAAGGGTGCATGTAACTTGCTTCTTAGCTGTAAAATTGAATTTAAAAGATATAAAAATTTGTCACATTCATAATCCTCTGTGATTCAAATTCAGGCAAATGGCTCCAACTACACCCTTTTGACGTTTCGCTCCCGCCACGCCCAGTCCTCTAGGACGTCGCTCCCGCCACGCCCCTTTCCCATTTATTGAGTCAAAAGTCCGCCAAAAAATGTGAAAGATTTTCGAAAAAACAATAGATCCTGTTATCCCGAAAATGTTGAACCATTGTTAGATTCGTGTTTCTGTTTTTATAATATTTCAGGCACACTGTGAGTCAATAAATAGATGAGGAAAAATAAATATATAAGAAATTTTTTTCGTAGACATAAACTTTATCGAGCCAAGCCATGTTGAAGAGTGTCCTTCAAGTATACTATAACCATTTTTTATTCTGGCAAATTTGAATGTTAAAATAAAGAAGGGTAGATGACAGGACTTTTACACCAATTTCACAGGTGACGGACGAAAACTCAAGCACTGGAATCAGAAAACCACATTTTTGTAGTACACCGCAAAAAAAAGCCTTCATCTTGGAACAAGTAATGACCAACATAGATTTTCTTTAACTTGCAAGTTTTCCAACTAATTACTTAGTCATGTGGCGTAGAAGAGTAATTTTACAACATGATGTATTTCTAAGCTATGACGTAAGCGTTGCCACGCAAAACTGTTCAGTGTGAGTTATGCACGGTCCCCCTCATTCAAGCAAATATTCATGAAAATCACAACCTGAGTGGGTATACGGACGAGAGCTAGCTAGCTTTCTGTTATATTTTGTGAGTGCAATCCGATATTATTGGCTTGACTACCTCTTTAACGTCAGCAAAAACATCTTCCCATGCTCGACATATGCATGGAACGAGTAGAATGCTGTCTATGACATCGAGAAGCAAAGACATTCCGTTTTTTTTTTGGGAAAGGGGGAATGGGGGGGGGGGGAGAAAATGGCGCTAAGTAAGTTTCAACTGTGCGGTCATTATAGTCAGTTCTAAACGCAAGAAGAGAGGCTAGCTGACTATTTTTTTCCTTTCGTTGCACTCATTATCATACCTCTCCCCCCCCCCCCTGACTTCCAATGGATACATTCAACCATAGGTGATAGTAATAGAGGTGAGGGTGGGGGGGGGGGGAGGGGAAGTGAGGTGAAAACCAGTATTATAGACTAGACTTCCGTTCCAACTTTTCGTAAAAGATAAACGAAATAAAGGAAGTTGTGAACTACCCAATAGAGAATGATAACAAAAGTAAAGAAAAATTCATTTTTTTCCGTTTTTTGGCAGAAAATTAAAAATTGCTAATAAGCTGCCAAGAAAGACAACTGAAATCAACTGAACAATTTCCCTCTACCTGCAGTAAGGAGGAATGAGTAGTGACCCATGGGGGGGGGAAGGCGAGAGGAAGAGGAGGGGGGGGGGAGAAGCAACACGAACGAATTGAAAAAATGGAAAACCGCCATTTTACACTACAGTATGCTTCAGCTAATTCGCGTGGCTTGTCGCATACGTGCGCCTGCCGCCGAGCGTGTCGTGGCGCGATTGTGGTCCTGTACGGAACTAGTCTTACAACGTGAGAGGAGTGCAAAACGGACTACAATTCCGGATTTCTTTCAAATGCTTTATAAAGAATTTCAATGAACTATACTATTGATGTAATTCTGGTTTTAAAAACATTTGAAAGTTAATAACCACTGTGAATAAAGTGGCTCTTGCCACGCCCATCATAGGCAAAGGATCTTCTGCGGCATTTTTCGATTTTGCACAGCATTGACAACGCTAGCGGTTGGGTACAGGATAGATAGTGAAAAAACTCAGGTACTATAGGGAAGGCAAGTTCGTTTTCCTGCGTGTTTTTGCATTTTTCATGGTTCCCTGATCTCCCTTCAGCAATATTTTTCATTCCGAAAATTGTGCAAATCCAGTGTCGCTTACATCATAAACGTCTAGCAAATGATGCCCAATGTCCAAAGGGCAAACACATTGTTATTGACATAAGGAGCATGATCTAATATTTCCGTCGTAGTTCGAAGCCATTACTTGATCATTTATTTAGACTACCGCATATGGCGACAGCTATAATAAGGCTTTGATGAGGGCCAACGAAGCATGCAATCGGGTGCCGGGGAGGGGGGGGGGGTCAAAATTGGACAACATGAAGGAAAATGGTGCAGAGAAAAGCAATATGAGAGTGAAATTGTCATTTTTAAAAAAGCAAAAAGATGTTCGAATGCTAAAAAAGGATTTTTTATAGATTATGTCATAAATTATGCGCAAAAATATTATATGTAATCAGCTTGTATTAAAACTTTCTTCAGCAGAATTTCGGGCAAATTTGAGATGTTCACGGACTTACCGTAAACCCACAGTAATCCCGGTAAAGCCTACCGTGTTAAATCGACTTTTTTTAGAGGGAGGGGGATGTCGATAAACCTTTCATGCAAAGTTGCATTTCTAGATTTTTATTTCATACCGTATTTCTACCGTAACCGTTTTAGCAATGAGAGTATCTTGCTTTGGTTTTCTGAAGTGAATGGTATTTTTGAGTAGCAAAAAAAAAACGTATAAAAGAAGGAAAAAAATTGAAATAGCAAAAAATGACACTCCTGGCAAGTAGCCAAGAATTTATCGTGCGTCATAAGCAAAGCGCTTTTGCGCAGTCACGGAGTCTCCTTGAATTTCAACCGGAAACCAGCCTCTTCCACTCGAACGAACCTAATCCACTATAGCAAACATCGAGAGCATAGGTTACTTGGTCTTGCACCCTCCCCTCCCCCCTCCCCCCGCCCCTCTCCTTTGCGGGGGAAAATATGGATGCAAAACGAGCAGAGCGCTATTGAACTTTGAGCGCGCAGCAGCAGCAGGTAAGTCCCTTGGGTATCATTTTTCACCTAAAAGTCTATCAAGAATAGGCCGGAGACAACAAAATTGTGTCTGCCCCCCCCCCCGCTTTCCACAAACGCAGGGGGGGGTCACGATAAAATTGTGCAAATTTCTGCTTCCTACGGAATAAAGGACAGAGACATGATTTGTGAGGAAGTGACTGATTTTGTTGTGCCATTTTGCGCAAAACGCCCGGCGCCGGGCCGAGTTTGTTTTTTTGGCGCTTTGCCAACCGCTGTCTCGCCATCAACATACTACAAGGATGTTTTTGCTCAAAGCGCCTTGCGCATCCCAGCTCTCTCTGAAGCCCTCAAAAACTCGGCCGGGCTCAGCGCTTCGGATAATTCGGGACGTTCGCGACGCTTCAAGGGGAGATTTATGAGGTTCGTCGCTGAAATAGTGAGAGCCTAGAAGAAAAATGAAGTTGCTACATTGACAGGGTAATGATTGTCTGGAAGATTTATGTGAATGGATGAGTTGAAGAAATGGTATAGGTAAAGGAAGAAAATTTTTATGAAAATGAATGTACATATCCTTCTTGTATAGATACTTCAAAGTCGAGATTTTTTAAAGTTTTATAAAAGTCGGAATTTCGATTAACGCGTAAACTTTTTGCTGTAGAACAACTGGATCAGGAGAATAACCACCACATCTCATGTATGCTTACAAAAAAAAAACATTCACATACTCGCATATTTGCAAAAAAGGGGAAAATTAGGGAGAGGAATGGGAGAAGCAATGTGCAAAGAAGAAACTCGACACAGTCAAATTTTATGAAGCCCAATAAGTTTGGCTACTCAAATTAATTTATCTGACATACAGCTCAATCCGAGTTTTCAGGACGGAATGAGCCAAATGGGGCGAGTGATTCAAAGGCATATCAAGTTTATTGAAAAAACCAAAGGGATACGAATGTAACAGACAGTAAGCTGCATAAATTTGATGTAAGTAAAATGACCATGAAATACTACAGACAATTTTTTCAGAATCTTCGATGGAAAGACTGCTTCTTCCAGAAAGGTTATTTCCTCGTTAAGAAAAAACTCCAATTTCTACTGTAGTGAAACTTATCAGTGGGAAATGTATTATTATCGTTACGCTACGGTGACGAATATTTGATTTTTTGATCTACTTCGATCTACCTACGATCTACCAGAAATAAGCTTTGTATGAGTTGATGGATTTGATCAGAAACTAACAATCAAAGAGAGGAGAGAAAGATTGACCGTAAATATTGTCAGAACAGCAATAAGAATGACTATTAGAAATTTAAAAAATTGAAATTCGTAATTGTTTCTTTGAGTTAAAAAATATCAAAGAAATAATACAAATTGCTGGATATATTCATTCAAACGTCCGGCGAGGGTGTCAGTGGAATGAGCAATGGATTGCTTTACGTATGAAAAGCTATTGTGTCAGTCGATAGATCTTGCACTTTGGTGGTGACATATTTTTCTGGCTCAAAATTATGGAAAATTCCAGATAAAGTCCTTAGCCCACCCTCAAAGTTAGTCTAAATTTCAGTTTATGAAAAAAATCTGTTGATCATTCACGATTGCGAAAAAATGAGCTTCAAACGTATTTTCTTCTTAAATTTGGAAAAATTCAACCAAACGGCCACGTCAAAATTATTTATAAGGGAAAATTTTCGGCTATTTAAGACGATAAGTCCAAGAAGAAGATTATGGGAGCTAAGACAAACAGAACAATGCATCGAATAACAATAAGAAACGATACATACCCGTGTGAGAAGAAAAAAGACCCGCCAAGCATGCAGCAGGTGATAGATGTGCATGTATTTGTCATTATTCAAAACGACAGAATCAATCTCCGAGTATTTTATCAACGAATAAAAAAAGCCGATAACTTGGCTAAGCTACTTTTGGAAGAATATTTATTCAAAAAAACTGCGGAACTTCCAAGTTCAGCGCTTGAATCCGCAACAAAGATTTTTATTGTAAATTCCTAAATTTCTGTCAAAAATTTCTAATCGAGAAAGTAGTAAACCCTAGCCAGCAATTTTTTGCTGGGTTTTCTCTGAATGACAACAAACAGGTGCGCTTGTCTTCTCTGGTAGACTTTGACAAGACTAAAAAAAGAGAAGGACATTGAGCAACTAGCTAAAGGATAAAAAGATAAGAACATTTTTGATAGGATGATACAAATTGCTTCGGATAATGGTTTCAGAAAAAAATTCCCGTTTCACTGACAATATATATAGGAACCGTTGGGAGATAGTGTCGGTTTTCGGAGTCCAATTTATGAAAAGAAAATACTCTTTTTGGAAATCTGCGTGGGATGCAGGCCGAAGTAGGTAGAGCAGAATTCAAAGCTAAGAGGGCAGAATTTGCAAAAGATGAGATTGCAGTATCAGATATGTTTTTACTTCTTTCTTCTGATACCATCTAAGCGTAACGTATAGCACCACCTAAGCGTAACGTATAGGAATCGGGAGCGGGTATTATAATTTGAAAGCTTGGATAGCTCCGCCCACTGGAATAGCTCCGCCCACTTGTGTAACGAAAGCGTAAAGAAAGCGACTGAAAAAGCAAGATTGTGGTTTTGCACCTTGCCTGTGAACTTTTGAGAAGGATGAAAGGAAGGGTGGACAAAAAAATTGTAAAAACGAAAGTTGTTTGCAGTCCCATTTGCACTCCCACTACATGATCAAAAAGTCTCATATCTTTCTCTTTTGATCAAATATTTATTGACGAGGAAAATCGATATGCATGTAGTATGCAAAAGAATTTTGAAAATAATATTGGTTGATTCCAACTACAATAAAATACACAACTCATGTATAAAGCACATTCATCTGTAATTGAATTTCGTAACGAATAAAAACCTCCGACTTCGGAATTGAGAAGGTAAAGCGAAGATACCCAAAGAAAACCTGGACAGCTCAGCCCACTCCGACAAGTCCGCCCATCATAAGGTCTAGAATGACACAAAAATTGAATTTTAAATTTATTGCTACACTTCTAAGTCAGTTGAGCTAACCAATTGTAAGTCGGGTGAGTGCTAGTTTTTAATACAAAGGGTTTTATACTTTTTCCTATATAACAACAAAAAGTGGTAAAAATTGCAAGAGCTGAAAAATCTAGCGTCAGTCAGTACACACACATTAGAATAAGTGGTTGTACAACTTCTCATCGAGCTAAAGAAATACAATATGAGTGTCGTAACATTCAATACATCGGATTACATTCCTATAACATGAAATAGGAGCTCGTACTGTTTTTGCCACACTAGAAAACAGCAGCTGTTTGAAACGTAAAGGTGTTCGACTGCTATTGCAGTACGAATTTTACTAGTCGATACGCAGATTTCGAATTTTCTAGTTAATTTTGAGAATTCTAGCAAAAACGAACTATTTCCATCCATCTTTCAAGAAAAAAACTATTGACAAGTGCTGCCCTGAAGAATCCCACGCTTAAGAGAGAGAGTGAGCGATTTTTTCAAGTGTGTGAGCGTGAACAAGATGGAATTGCTAGTTCTGATGGCTCTTATGCGCAGTAATAATGGAAAACGAGAGAGACCTGCGCTGAAGTTCGGCCAGATAAGGAGCTTTTCAGGAGCCCAAATCCGTTGGGATCCAATATTTTCGGATAAGAGGAAAGCGTTCTGTTTTTTTTCTAATCTTGAAGGGCAAAGTAGTCGAAAATGATATAGAGTGACTGGGTGGATATAAATCCTGATGAGCATGAACCTAAAAATGGGAGTGAATGGAGACGGAGTTAACCATTTTTTGGTGTGAATTTTTTGAGAAGTCAAGGGCAGTCGATAGGCGTAGTTATACCCTGCAGCAAAATAGGTATATAACAGTGGCGTACCCAGGATTTCCTTTCTGGACAAGGGGGGGGGGGAAGGGGGAGAAGTTTTATGTGATAAAGGTGTGTGGCCTCAGACACGCACTCCATTTTTTTGTTATGTCTCCTAAAATTTCCTAGAAGGTTCATAACCCGAAATTCCACAAGAAGGGGTGGCGTCAGCCATGCCACAAAAAAATTTTTTGTAAGGCCAAATGGTTTTAAAAAGTTTCCAAAAATCATTTTAATTGATGGCAAGTACAAACAAGTCACTTACACATTTTTTGTAACTCATGAAAATAAGTTTCAAAAATTTCGCGACCCATTCGCGGCGAGGGAGGGGCATAACCCCTAGCTACGCTTACGAAAAAAATCTGTTTACAAGACTAGTTTGGATTTTTGAAAATTTTCTGAGATCATTTCAATCAATGACGAGTACAAACAAGTCACTTGCACATTTTTATAACCCATGTAAGTAAATTTTAAAAATTTCGCGACCCATTTTGGGGTAAGGACGCCATGTCGATCCGCCACTAGCATGCAGGTAATGTAGACTGAATACAGAAACAATCTCAACGTAGAGCGTAAAAGCAGAATAATGTTTTTGCCCGTGAATAAAAAGAGATAATCAAATGAAAAAAGTAAAAACACATACTAGTACATAATAAATTAGCACAACGACTAGCAAGAAAAAATATAGCATGTTCTTCGAAGCCCTTAATTTCATAACACAAAGTAAGGATAAATTTTATCCGATAAGAAGATAGTAAAAAGCTGCTATGATGCATAGATGCAGCACTTAGGCTGAACTTACACTGTTCTTCATTAATATTATCTTTTTGAGGACAAATTCTGATGAAAAACTGGATAAATCTTTGCGTTGATAAAAGATAATTCGAATGTTAGTGATGTTCTCGAGACAATAATATCATTCACCCATTCGTCTGATTCTTTTGTTACGTCATGGAAATGGAAAGCTTGAGGAATGCTAAGTTTTTTGATTTGGCATTCTGCTTATGCATGATATGGGTAGGGAAGACAAAACTCATTCTTGATATGGAAAAGATGGCACCACAATTCCGAGCTAGAATACGGTTAATTCAGCTTAAATGATTTCCGTCTAAAGCTGAACACATCTAAACAAAATTGCAGCGAGTCATCAGGAAATGCCTTTATCGTAACGAACACAATTAGAATAATAGAAAATAACAATAATAATATAACACAAAACTATCCTCATGCCTCATGATCAAGAACTCATTGGCATCACTATTACTTAACTTTTCTGCTGTTTTATGATAAGCGCAAGTCTTGTGCATTAATAAATAAATAAATAAATAAATAAATAAATAAATAAATAAATAAACAATCCTTTGGAAACTTTGAAAGTCTACGCAAAAAGTCTGCGCTGAATGATTTGAGTCAATCTCTATCAACAATAACTGAGTCCGACTTATTCGAGTTTACGTATTTCGTTGATTTATTTAATTAGCTTATGAATGGTATAGTGCAAAGTCTGAGATTAAAGAATCTGACGCATGTTAAATCCAGTGTTCAGTGCACATTCTTTGTAGGCCAGAAGAGTTAAAAGCTGAGAGCAAAGATTAGACTACAACACTTCAACAAGCTAATCAAATTTCAGCCAACCTTGGCTTATGTTTCATAATTTATTTATGAGAAAGTGTCATAAGAGGACGCTAGAGACTAAGCGAAAATTGATTTTGTCAGAAAATAGTAGCGAATATGTTGAGAAAACTAAACGCGTCCAAAAATAAGCCGAAAAATTATACATGCATGAAAATGTAAGCTCTGAAAACTGATTATCTATGATACTTTCATCCACGACAAATGAGTATAAAACTACCTTTCTTGCTAACATTTTCTTTTTGGATCTGAGCCAACAATTCCGAATCACAGACTAAACATCCACAAATTTTTCTATCTAAAATCGAGCATGGTCATTCTCTTAATTTACTTTACATAAAGAAATTGCACCGGAAACATGAAAAATTTTTATTTTCATAGCGACGGGAGATCAATGAAGGAGGAATAAACGCGGGAAATGGAAAGAAAAGTGAGAAAAAGGGAGCTAAAGACAAAAAGGACTAAACGTGGACAATAACAGAGCATCAGAAGAAAATTGAGGATACCGTATGATTACCGTAATCCGCATGAATCTGTAGTATTCTACAGAAGTGGATAGCTGCTTTCTTAGCCCTTCTCGATCAGTTTCACTTCTCGAATGGGATGCGATAGAAAATGAGAATATTCCAGAAGAATGCTCGGGGAGAGGGGAGGGGGGAATAACGACAATTTTTGAGTAGTTACGCACTTGCAGCTGTGTTTTAAATGTCCTAGTTACGAGTAAAGGCCTCTAGCACTAGCACATACACAGTAGAAATGAAATCGATGCATAGGCACACATAGAGAGCTGGACGACGAAGGGCTGGAGAAGGGCGGGGGGGGGGGTAGGGGGGCTGTGGCGCCCGTTCAACCATGCAAAACAGCAGCAACAAAGCGCATTCTAAGGATATACGGCAAGTCGTTGACGCATTAACAAAACGACGAGCGAACGCACATCTCCGCGCGTGGAAATGAGCAAATTGACGACGGGGCTGAATAAATTCGACACTTCAGGGCTGTTCGTCGCGCTCCACGGCTGACGTCCTCGCCGCCGGAGCGCGGCGATGACGTCATCGCAGGCGTGCGCGATATTTTTGGGACGCGACTTCTCTGCCAAAAAAGCGTTTTGGTGTATCGTGTGTGTGTGTGTGTGTGAGAGCCTGGCAGGGTGGCAAATGCGAAAAAGTGCATTTATCGACTCTGAATGAAGTTGACTTATGCCTATGGCTATTATTTCGGCACTAAATTTGCCCCCCCCCCCCCCCGCCCTTGGCGCGTCTCATCGTCGCCTTCGAGCGGATGAGGTATAAAATCTGAGCTCGAGAGAGAGCTCACCTGCCCGTGCCGCTAGCTACCCTCTCCAGGCTATCGAATTTCCAAATCATTAGCAGAGGTGATAGAAAGAGTGCGAAATAGAAAACGAAGCATTACGTTCTTGGCTTGGGAAGGGGGGGGGGAGAGAGTTTGCGAAACCCTGAACGAGAATGCGGGCGGTGGAGCGGGTAGTAGGGTATAAGGTAGATGGAAAACAAGGGCGATGACTGTCAAATCTCATCGATTTGGAAAAAGGGTCGTTTGAGGTGAGTAGTGGAAATGACTTCGAATGGGTCAAAAAATTTTTATAATGATTCAAACCTTTGATTCAACTGGCTTGGCGGCTGGAAGGTGGGGCTTTGTGACGTAGTCAGGGCTAGATAATTATTAGAGAGCATGCGCGCGAAAGAGACGCAGACTGCGCCGCGGGCGCGAGCAGCCTTAATTAGTTCACAAAGCCCCGCCTTCCATCCGCCAAGCCAGTTCAATCAAAGGCTATGTATACTACATTTTTTCCATTTTTTACAACCACAAAAAATTTGGTCTTACGAAGAAGTCTTGGGTCTAAGCTATAAATTAGCGTGAGATTGCTAAATTTAGAAAATTGATTTCTTTCAAGTAATAATGAAATCACGGTTACGCCACAGCTCTGCATTCAAGCGCGAACTTCTCCATCTTCTCCCCCTCCCCCCCCCCCCCCCCTCCTTCCTTCTCCTCTTTCCGAAGAAGGTTTTATTCCGTCAAAAAATAAACTATGATTATGCTTCGTCCAAAGGGGAAAAAGCTTTCTTGCTCCCCCTTCCCCTCCCCTCTTCCCGCCAAGTTTTTAGACCCGTTACTCTGCTCTGGGCTAAATTATCGTTTTGCGAGTACGTTAAGAGCCGAGTGGTTCCTAAATTTGAAAAATAGGAAAAATTCAAACAGTATCTCGTTTATCAGGTGTTCAAGAACAGATTAAAATGGAAATACCGGAAAAAATTATTTAAAAATGTAATTTCAAAATGCTACATGTGAAACAAATCAGAATAATCTGAAGGAATTCTTTTTTCAATAAAGAGATTCTATAACAGGAGAAGAGAAGAAATCCGAGTAATTTTGCAGGAAAGCCATCTAATCTCTGCTTCCTTTCCAAATTCCCCCAGAAATTGATCCCTTGCTCTAAAATTACCCTTAAAAAACTGTTATACTATGGAAAATTGCCGGAAGTAGGCAGAAAAGCTTAAGAAGACCGCATAGACGAGGTTTCGCCTCAATTTGCAGCTGAGAAATGTATGATTGATTATAAGAGCTCTTATGGGAAGCGAGTCTCCACAAAAACGAATGTGAAACGCCTCAATAAATTAATCCAAGTGCATTTTTTGTGTTTCATTTCAGTAGCATTTCTAAGTGTACACCACTTAATGCATACTGACAGAAAGGATACTTTCACTTAATTCGTTGAGCATTTGCATGAAGCGTTTCAGTTAGATAGAAAAAGGTGAGAAGAGGGATGAAAAGTAGTAAAAAATGAGGATAAAAAGCGATTTTCACGAAAATCCTGTAGAAATCCGTCAGACAATAACAAACCCATTAAAATATGTGGCAGTTGTCTTAGTGCAGTTTCGAATGCTAATGACAGTGGCAGTGGTCAATAAGTTTTTTTTGAAACCTAAAATAAAGGAAATCAATAATTTGACACAGTGAAACTCAAGTTGATATCAAAAAGTTATTGCGCTAAGAGATTCAAATATTCGAAATATGAAAACAGAGAAAATGTCGAAGTAAATGCAATGAATTTGTCCAATAACTTGTGTAAAGTTTTTACTAATCTTCAATTGGCTTGGCGGCTGGAAGGCGGGGCTTTTGTGACCTAATCAAGCCCGCTCGCATCTGCGGCGCATTCTGTGTCTCTCCCGCGTGCGTGCTCTCTAATAATTGCCTAGTCTTAAAGGTCAAGAAGCTCCGCCTTCCGGCCGCCAAGCCAGGTGAATCAAAGAGTAATTGTTTCAATCTTAACAAAACATTGGTACAAGAAGATGCAAAAGGCACTAGTCGTGAAACAGACGAAGTCATCATTAATACTTATAGAACAATTTCTAATCAATATTGATTTTGCATTTATATCTAATTTTTCAGACTACACTCTTTATCAAGAGAGATTAAACTGAAATGAATTTTTGAAAATTATTTAAAACTACTAAATTTCAACTTTTTACTTGATACTAAGTCTTTCCTCCTTACTGAGGAGTTCCGGGGATGACTTAGAAATCAAGTCATATTCTGTTTGAAAGAAGGAACGAAACGAGAAGAAAAAGTAACACATTAATTTTATTTGATTACAAATACGGCACATTTTTATAACAAATCAATTTTCACACATCCTTGAAAATATCCACTCATTGGGAAATGTGTCCTGAATGTAGCCTCTAGTCGACTTTTTTAAAGATTTCATCGGAACTATCAATTTTGAAAACCCAACCTTTTTGCGAAAGTCAAAATTGGCTTTTTAATTAACTTCTCAAGAAGAAATTCCCATGCTTCAAAGTGAGACTACATTACTTTACTTTTACTTAGATGGCCCGGCTTCACGTGACGTGCGGGCCCCAGCTCAGAAGTTTCCATTTTTCCCTGTCCCTCGCTTCTGACATCCACGATCTTCTTGGCTGACGTCGGTGGCTGCGTCCACGAGTTCCAGGTGCAGAAATCGTATCCAGCTGATTTCTCAGCTGGTCCATCCGTTCCACGAACACGTCTGCCCATCTCGTTGGAGGTCTTCCTCGGGGACGTTTGGCTTCGCGAGGAATCCACTCCGATGTTCTTAGTGTCCATCTGTCGTCTGTTCTTCTCATTATGTGACCGGCCCATCGGTGTTTGGCTTTCGCGACGTATTCCGCTGGTTCACGAAGACGGGACATTCTTCTCATATCCGTGCTGCGAAGTCCGACTAGATGTTGCTTGCGTCGGGTCATCTTCAGAAGACTGCGCTCGAGCGCTCTGTGGGTGGTCCGTAAAGCTTTCGACGTGGCTACAGTGTCGGCCCAAGTCTCAGCTGCGTAACAGAGCGCCGGGAGAACGGTTGAGTCGAACAGGTGGGCACGAAGCTCCGGGTCCGTCAGTTGGTCGGTGGCTTCCTTCAGGGGCCCGAAGGCGGCCCAGGCTGCTCTTCTTCTCCTGTTAAGTTCTTCCCTCAAGTCGTTCTCCATGTTCATCGAACGTCCGAGATACACGTAGGAAGACGTCTCCATAATCGGGGTGCCTTCCAATTCCATTTCTGCATCTTCGCAAAGGGCGTTCTTCATGAACTGAGTCTTCTTCCGATTTATTCGCAGTCCGATCTTCTTCCCTACTTCGTTTAGTTCCTTCAGCATCGTCTCTGCTTCGGTGATACTGCTCGAGAAGAGAACGATGTCGTCCGCAAAACGAAGGTTGGACAGGAATCTCACATTAACTCGTATGCCTCTCTCGTCCCAGTCCAGTGACTTCATCACCCACTGCAAGGCCGCGGTGAACAGCTTCGGCGAGATTGTGTCGCCTTGTCGGACCCCCTTCCCGATTGGTATGGTCAGGGGGCGATGGAATAGCTGCATCGTCGTTGTACAGTCCTTGTAGCAGTCGGCTAACGTCCTCACGTAAGCTGGGTCCACTCCTTGATCGACTAGCGCAGACAGGATGGCGTTGGTTTCGACGCTGTCGAAGGCTTTCTCGTAGTCGACAAAGGTTAGGACGAGAGGCAGTCGGTACTCCCGGCAGACTTCTATGACCCTCGAAACGGTCTGGATGTGGTCCATGCAGCTGAATCCTTTGCGAAATCCAGCTTGTTCTTGGGGTTGGGCTTCATCCAGTGTCCTTGATATGCGAGCGAGGATAATCTTCGTGAAAAGCTTGTACAGCACACTCAGCAAGCATATTGGACGATAGTTCCGAAGATCCTCCCGTTCACCCTTCTTGAAGAGAAGGACGGTTCTTGACGTTCTCCACTGGTCGGGAATCTTCTCCTTCTGAAGGTAAGATGTCAAATGCGACGCTAGAATCTCGTGTAGACGGTGTCCTCCGGCTCGCAGAAGTTCGACGGAAAGATGATCTGGTCCTGGAGCCGTGGACGTCTTCATGGTCTGTATCGCGATACGCACTTCAGCAGGTAGAATTCGTGGTGGTACTTCTCCAGTGGGAACAACGGGCATCTGCACGGGTGTTGATGAGCGGAAGAGGTTGGTGTAGAAGTTCTTCGCGATAGATTCCATCTTGTATCGGGAAGAAGTCGGAGTCCCGTCTTCGTTCAGTAGTGCAGCCAGCGGTACGTGATATTCGCAGAGGTCCCTGCGGCACTTCTTGAGACTTCGTCTTCTTTCCGCTGCTTCCAGTATCTTGGCTTGCCTGTACTTCCTGAGATCCTCTTGCAAAGCTGTTCTGCAACTGGTGTTGGCAATCAGTCGCTCGAGATGAGTTGCATTCGGATCCTGCCTCAATGATCTTCTTCTTTCGAGCAATTCCTTGGTGGTCTTCGAGATGCGGTCCAAGTTCTTCTCAGAAGTCACTGAGGCGCATTCTCCGCAGGCTCGCAATCCTTTCAGAAGCCGGTCGTAGTCGTACGTTGGGTCCTCCTCGATGGGCCAGTCACAACTTGATATGAGCTCTTCCAGCCTGTTACCGTCATAAACGACTTCCTTCCTTCTCGCGGCACTATGACAGACTTTCTTTTCCAGCCTTCGGCTGAGTCGTATCTTCGCTCGAAGGAGGCGGTGATCGGAGCCACTACAGAAGGATGGAACTACAGAGACATCGAGTAAGCTCCACCTTCGGTTGGTGAGAATGTGGTCGATCTCCGCGTGGGTCGTTCCGTTGGGCGATTCCCATGTCCACCGGCGATGTTCCTTCTTCATAAAGATGGAATTTCCATGGAAAAGTCGTGCGGCGGAGAGAAGCCCAACAAGACGGTTGCCGTTTTCGTTCCGGAGCCCATATCCAAACTTCCCGATCCTATATTCCCTTTCCAATGGCATCCCGATTTTCGCGTTGAAGTCGCCCACAACAAACTTGTAAAAGGACTTCTCGTTGCGGACGACCTCCTCCACATCTTCGTAGAAAGCATCTAGTTCTGATTCGTCAGCTGCTGATGTTGGAGAATAGCAGTTGATGATGCTGATGGTCTTCTGATGTGGAGGTCGTAGTCGTAGGATGCCTAGTCGAGGTGATAGGATCTCGTGCGAATCGACAAGATGGACGATAGATGGGTGGACGACAAAGCCGACGCCTCCCACGTTTCGTGATGGAACCTTTTCACCACGAATGATGAGGGTCCCATCACTCATCTGTCGCACGTCCTTCTTCCTGGACTTCGTTTCCTGCAGAGCAATGATGTGGTAGTTGATGTGCTTTGCAGCGTCGAGAAGAGCGTGGAGGTCGGCGTTTGTGGAGACTGTCCTGGCGTTGTAAGTGCAGAGCATGAGGCAGTCTCCATGGCGTGTCGTCCGGGCAGACGTGTCGTTTTTGTCCAATCCGAAAGGCGCCCTGAGTACCCTGACATCGTTCTTGCTACCACCCGGCGCCGTAGGCGGGATCCGATGTACAGGGTTTTTTCTAAATCTTCTTGCTGTCTGAGTAATAAAATTTGTTCCCCTACAAGAGGTGGCTTACTAGGCCTACTCTTGATTTCCACGGGGTGATCGCTGACCCCGGGCTTGGAGCGGGGAGGGACCGCCTAGCGACCAGAAGAAGCCAGACGGCGGAGAATCTGGCGCGGCCAGTTCTTAGCTAGGCATCCGGCCGAAACCGGAAACGTCGAACTCCTTCACAGCTTGGGAGGCCCTACCAGAGTATACACTCGGCTGTGCATCGCAGTTCGACACCCAGTGTCACCCCCACGCCACGATGAGGCGACCGACCATTGTGGGGGGAGACTACATTACTGCCAAGAACTGCTAAAAGTGCACTATACGTCATCGACTCTATGAAGTTATTCATGAGCTTTCGTGAAGGGAAGGTTATACAAACACAGGCTCATACACATCAGCAAAAAAGAAAAAATATACTTTTAGTGGATGCATAATTTTTTTTACTTGTCACATGGAATACCCTATTATTCTGAACGAAAAATAATAAGCCTTATTAGGAACAATGAACAAATCAATAAACGCACAATTTCACGGCAAAAATAGACAGTTCTTTAACACATTCTACTTTGCTGTAAGGAAGCATATAAGGAAGCCTTACGAACTGAAATAAAGATGCCTTGCGGAATTTTGCTGAAAACGGGACGCCAAGTGGAAATATAATCAACTAGAACTGCTTCGTAACACTTCGTGACATCCCAATGAAAAAATAGTTAAAATGAAAACTTGAATTGAACACATCATGCGCGTCTTTTTGTGAAAATGGACGTCTATACAGTTTTTAACACAAACGCATAAAATGAATTTTTTCAACAATTAATTCCGTAATTGTACCATCTTTCAAACCTTTGCTAGTACCAGCGTTTTTTTGCAGTAGTTAGGTTGTAATCAGTATCGTCGCTGTACAGTATTTCCCGACTATTCCAATTTTTACCTTCAATTCTAGCTCCACTAAATATCTCAAAAGTGCTGCAACTACGTAGATACTTCTAGAACAGGAAATGTGGGTGATTACTCAGACAACTGACCGGAACTTCCGCAGAACGTTTGGGGAAGTTCCGCCGGCTCACCTGCGGAAGCTCTGCAGACGTGCTGTGGAAGTTCCCGTTTAAAACGAATTTGCCGTTAAACTCCTGCGGAAATTCTCAATTTCAACGTTTCCACTTTTGCGATAGTAAACAAAACCCTGCAGACTGCTGCAAATTTCGCTTGTCCTGCGGAAGTTCCAGTGAATTGTCTGAGTAGCTTGTATACTCTTTTCTTACTATTTTGTGCTCAGAATATTGATCTGTTGAGGTTAGGGTAACTATAAAATCGCCTGAAATCAAAAGTGTAGCGCAACGCTTTCTGCGTGTACGAGTCAATTTAGCACTACGTTTATGGTCAAGTCTCATAATTACCCCACTTGTGCAAGTGCACACCACGCGTGCAATTCCACGGAGAACTTTTTACTCAGCTATTTCTAACAGCCTTTCAACTTTCGATATTTTAGGCTCCTAAAGCAAATGTAAAATGTAAGTTTTCATCAAATGCTATAATAACGCTTTTGAATTCATGCAAAAAATTTCTTTCGACGTGAAAAGAGTAGAAAATTTAGCTGGTTTCAAAAAGAATATTTCCCAGCAACTCTTAAGTACATACTCAATATGTCTATAGCAAAGTTCTGGTAATAGATGAAAGAACACAAGGAAATGAAACAAAACTTTCTATAACCGCGATGGAAAAGCACAAAAGGGCATAACTCGTGAAGTGCAAAGTGCGTTGTGTAGCTGCACATATCAAGTTACAAATGACTTAAATGCCCTATTGCTAATGAGTGCCCTTCGCATAATTAGTTATCTGGTAGGTTGAACTAACCTTGAGGATGCTTATAGCTGTAATTCTTTGTTGCGGCGCTTTATTTGTGAGTTACAATTTTTTGTTATTTTTGTTGATTTTCTGAGTTTTTGACTCAGCTATTACTTTGTGGGCAAACTTCGAGCACAACGGGGTTAGGACATTGGCCAAATCAAGGCAGAGGGAAGTTAAGTATGTATAGATCTATTTTTCCACAAAATTTGCTATACAGAGGAGAAAAAGCCTAAAGTTAGATCTCCTCACTTTTCCTCATTCCCCCCCCCCCCCCCTTCCAATCGTTTCCATTTAATAAAAGAAAATTTGTGGCCAAAATGCTACATTCGAATAAGTTAAGCGTGAATGTGAGTCACTTGCCGGGCAATTTGTTATTTCCCACATAAAACACAATGACGTGCTCTGTTCCTCCCCCCCCCCCTCCCGAGCCATGAGCCGTTCAAAAAGAAAAAGAGAAGACGAAAGAGAAAAAAGTGCCCTGGCGTTTTCAAGCTGCCGGCACGCATCGCGAAGCCCGAGCACCTTCATTCGATTTGAAGAAACGCACAAAAAAGTGAAGCCCCAGCAAAAAGTCATTCCCCGCTCGAATTTTTTCCCAACGGATGTGCTGCGCCTAATGAACAATGCAAAAAATGTGTAGAAGAAAATGAGGAACGTTAACGTGGAAGGGTTTCCATATAACGAAGCCACTAATATCACTGTGATTAGCTGGATAAAACTAAAATAGACCTTTGAATGATGGATACTGTAGCAAAGGGCATAGACGTGAATGGTCGGCTTATTTTGGTGGGAGTCAATTTGCAAAAAAAAATTGTTGAAGAAAAATCCGTTCCGTAAAAGGTTTTAGTTAGGTCATTGGTGACTTTGAACGGGACATTGACGAATAAGACGCAAATGCGGACTTCTCTGGTGCCTCTCTAACAACGCGCTATTTCATAAATCTCATTGTCCGCCGTCTCTTGCAATCCTATCTCTAGTATAAACTTCTGCTTCCGATACTTTTAATACTCTCATTGTCCGTCGTCTCTTGCAAACTTTGAGTTTTTCGGGAAGGCTCAAGTTTTTTTCTGTTGCACATCCTTTTAAAGGTTCTTAGTAGCTTAAATAAAAAGTAATTTGTTTTAAAAGCAAAGAGGCAAGTCAATCCAAAGTCGCACACGATAAAGGATTGCTCGGAAATAGATAGGAAGGGAGAGAGCTTGAATATGAAGTTATATACAGCTGATAGATTTACCTGAGCTTCCTCTCAACGAAGAAAAATGAAAAGTAAAAGTATTTTCTACAAATGCACTAAAATAATCACATTATAGTAAAGTAAACTAAAGTAAGTAACTAAAGTATTCTAAAGTGAAGTATTCTTGTTTTCGCATTCCATAAAATAAAAAGAAGTTGAGAAACAACGATTTTTCGATTAGCCGAATCACTTGACATATGCCGATCGAAATGAGGAATCACATCAATTATTATGGAACCAAGCTTGCTTCAGAGAAATCATAGGAGTTTAATATTAGGTTGTCTTGCAAATAAACTCCATTTTTGGATAAAATGAGCTGTTCTTGTTTCCTAGTAGATCGATCGATAGAACGGAACAAGCTCTACAAAAGGACCACCAAAGATCCGCCAAAGTCTCAATCCAAGTAGAAATTAGAGCCAAAAATTAAACATCTTTTCAGCTACCTCAAAAGCTGGATCTCCTTGTACCAAGGACTTCCAACCTACTCCTTATATAGTAGACACATGGTAGTATTAAAAAATGTCTTTGGTGGATTTTTTGGTTCAAAATTGAGAAACGAAGATGGTCCGAAAGTGCCAAAATGCCACTTTTTTCAAGTTATTCACGTAAAACTTGGTATTTTTCGATCATAAGAGCATATACAGGGGTGAAGTTTTGAGATTATACTTAGTAAGGCTTGTAGTATTCAATGACATATGTGGGAGGGCCGGGCGGAGTTTGCCAATTTTGGACTCCTTTTTTCTTGCATTCTATGCGCGGAAAAAATTAGTGAAGACATATTTGAGTACTACCATGCGCCTACTGTGTAACGTCCAAAAAATCAAATTTTCAGGTGATAAACTTTTCTCGATTTTGGCTGCAAACTTTACTTGGAATGCGACTTAGGCGGATTTTGGTTATCACTCTGTAGAGCTGCTCTGCTCACCATCTGCTCTATTGAATGGTGCCAGGGCTCGGCACGAGGTGGCTAGATGAAAATGGAAAAAACGAAGTTCCCCTTGACTTTTGGGACTTTTTACGAAGTCCCCTTTGACCCTGAACCAAATTTCTTCTAAAAACCTGAAAAATTCCCGAAAATCCCCCAAAAAACGAATCGTCGACTAAAAAAAAATGGTCGCCGTCGTCAATTTTCCGTATGTCTTCGCTCACAAAAACGACACCCCCTTTGCTTTTCGTCCCAAAAACGATATCCAGCTTGCTTGTAAGCCACCTGTGCCGAGCCCTGAATGGTGCCCAAGTCTGTCAGAAAACCAACAGCTTGAATAATTTGAAAAAGAAGTTTACTTTAGGACAACCTAATTGGTATTACAAGACATGGTATTACTGCTATATAGATGTTGTATAAACTTGCTACATGTTAAAAAACCCTAGAAGATGGTGATTCTCTCTGCGCGTACTATCTGAAGCAATTAAAGTTGTATACACGGCTTCACTGCTTTCAAGTTCTTAAATGGATGGAGCGCTTATGGGGTGGATATAGTGCTTATAGTGGGTTGAATGCCATAGCTAGTCAAGACATCCACAAATCTTAGTGTGCGGCAAATAAGGATTTTGTTTTCTTAACTGCTAGGATTTGCAAGTAAGTCTTACCATGCGGTTAGGAAAGGAGGATATCGAGAAAAAAACAGATTGGAAAATAAGAGAAGTTCAATTATTTGCATGAATTAGGACTTAGATCACAAAAATAGAGTTCCATATTTTTGAAGAGATTATTCTCAGGCTCGGCACAAATGGCAAGCAGGCCGAATGTCGCTTTGGGACAAAAAAGCAAGGGCGATATCATTTTTAAGGCCGAAAAGACACAAAAATTGCAACTTGTTTTCAGCTTTTATTTTTTTTTCGACGTTTCGTTTATTGGGGGGTTTTTATTTTAGGGTTTAGGGTCAAAGAGAGCTTCGTAAAATTTTGCGAAAGTCAAGGGGACTTCGTTTTTTGCATTTTCGGAAAGCCACATCGAGCCAGGCCCTGATTATTCTTCTTTTGTTATGTTGAAAACATTAAGATTTTTACCAAAAGGTTACTCACAACCACTGCGTTACAAAAATTACCAAATCCATATGTATAATCAGATCAATTACGTAGACTTGTCCTTATAGGATAATGATGATTTCCAGTGTAAAAAAAGCCAAAGAGTTTTGAGGCGAGAATTGAAAAAAAGGCAGTGTAGTACAGCATGCTAATTTTTTTAGGGTAGCGCTTAGTTAGTGCTTGAAAAATGAAAGAATTTGTTTTTCAAACAAGGTTACCCAGTTCATTCTCGGGCAAACGTGTGCAGATAAGGGACGTGTGCCAAAAATCAATGTAATAGATACCAGATTTTGAAATCAGGGCAAGAATTACGTAAGAAATATGAGTGGAACATGACAGCGTTTTGACGAAGAACATGTCGTTTAAACTGCGTTCAGTGATGTGTCGAATTCGTCGTGAACATTGACGTGACATCTTTAGGCAGCTGTCATGTCGCGCACTTGCTCTATTACTAACATGCTCAACGATCGGTGCTCGAGACACTTTTTAGAAAATTCTAATTCTAGCGCACAACGGCGCAAAAGTGCATACCCATCTATATCGACTGTTAAGTGTATGTCTTCGGATGCTTCAGATGCTTTGAAATATTCATATTTAATCGAAATGGAAAAAATCAGAACAGTCGATGCATTTATTGGTTACTGTGTGCACTAGCAGCATGTAATCGATATATCGATTTCCCGAGAGAAACGGATTTCGTAGCTGTCATCATACAACAGTAACATGCTACAAGTGTTTTAGATGAAAGAATCTGAAAAAAAAAGTGAAGCGCATTGGCAGGAGGTGAAACAGTTGATATACTCAGGGAGCACACACAATCAGTATATCGATTTTAGCGAGAAAAGCAGATTACGCCAACCAATATCATGCTCAACGATTAGTGCTCTAGACGCTTCGAAATATTTACATTCATGCAAAGTGACGTTAAAGTGCCAATCAATCTATATATTGATTGACATTCATTTGGCACTGTATGCACTGATAGCATGCGATCGATATATCGATTTTTAGAGCGGAAAAACAGTTTTTTGTAACTTTCATGTCGCACTTATTTTGCACCCCTAACATGCTATAGGTGTTAGAAAAAAAACTCAAAGTCATGCGTATTAGAGGGAAATCGTAAAATAATCAACATTCTTAGGGAAATAAGCGCGCGATCAATATATCGATTTTTTCAAAAAACGCAAAATTCCACAGCTGCCATGTCTCGCATGTTCTCTATTACTAACATGCTCAGTGATCGGTGCTCTGACATTTCAAGAAGATCTGTTCGAGTAAATTGGCGGTAAAATGCAGAATAATCGATATATTGATTAGTTTCTGTTTGCAATCAACATAATGATTTTACCAAAGGAAAAGCAGATTTCATAGCTGGCAACTGCTCTCATTATAAACTAACATGCTACATGAAAGGTTTAAAGTCAAGTCAAGCTTATTGGTAGGAAATTGTATAAAAATTGAGCTTGTCGGAAATATACGCGATCAATATAACGATTTTTTGGGAACAAATCTGCTAACTGTGATGTTGCACACTTTTTAGATTGGTGAGCATATTGACGCCCGCGCGATCCAATCGATTGATCGGTTAATTATTAACTCTTCCATGCCGATTAGCAGTCGATACATCGATTTTTGAGTATATGCAGTTTTCGTAGATCTGAGTTTGCGAAGTGAAAAAAAGCAAATCAGGGTTGAATCCCAAAATCAGCATTCGACATTGATAGCAGATCAATCAATAATCGATTGATAACGGTTCTTGGAACGGTTCTTGGCAGTCAGGCAATCAGTATATCGATTTTGTGAGGGAAAACAATTCATAGCCGTTATCTCGCGATTCTCTTGCTATGATGATCAGTGTTCACTGCTGGAGACAGTTCGAAAAATTCAGATTCAAGCTCATTTCACAAAAATCGATATATTGATTAATTACTGTGCATTTTTATGCGACTATATGAATTGGTATATCAAATTCGAGGAAAATAGCAGGTTTTGTAGTGTCGAGTTGCGCAGGTTCTACTATGATAACAAGCTCGAAGGTCGGTGTCCTAGACGTTTTAAAACCTCAAATTGACAGAAAAGTGCAAATCGATCGATAATCGATTGTTTTCGGTGTTTCCACGCCGAAGAGAAGGTGTTTATTGTTAATGCTTTTTCTTGATGAAAACGGTTTTTGCGAGGTTTTTGACTTTGTCTAGTGAAGCCGATCAAAAGGTTGAATATAAACGAGCTTAGAAAAGAGATCGCACCCTGGGCAATGGGAAGCTCAGTCAGCGATTGATGTCGCTTAAGTATTCATCTTCGTTGACGGATACGATGCATAATTCATGAAAAAAGATAGCGCGACATCAGTGGCATCTAGTGCAAATAGAGCTGAAACCTAAGAGCAGGTACTGCAAAGTCCGTTCAGCTCTATTAGGCAATGAATTTACAAAAAGGGCATAGGAAGCCCTGCTAGACATTTGTTCTTCAATTAGCGCAATTATGCCGATGCATGTGCAAATACGCACACCCGGGTCGTGCAAATTTGTATTAGTCGTACAATATAAGCAGTTGAGAGGGAGGGCTTTCTAGGTATTAAAAAAATTTACATCAATTGAGTACTAATTATAAGCATTATGCACAAGATACAAAATATAAAAAGATTGAAGGTTGAGAATGGGGGGTTTTTGGAAGTCACCCAAATGAAAACCAGAAAGCTTGAAAGGCCGTTTTTGTAGATTCATTATTTTATGCCAGGGGTGTGCCAATTACTTTCAATACAGAGTTTTTGCAAAAAATTTGTTGCACACCATTTACTGATTTTTTGAGTGACGTAGAAATTCAAAAATATTTTACTATAGAACAGTCGTTTCATAGACTTCGTGTAATTGATACAGCAACGGGGTAACTGCTTAACATCATTTGAAAGGGTAATTATTACAGATAAGTAACTTTTGTTTCAACTACTGGCGGCTGGAAGGCGGGGCTTTGTAACCTAATCAAGGCCGCTCGCGCACGCGATGCAGTCTGCGTTTCTCTCGTGCGCGCTATCTGATCATTCCCTAGCCTTAACTAGGTCACGAAGCCCCGCCTACATCGCCAATCCATTTGAATCCAAGGGGACTCGTTCCAAAAAATTTTTTTGGGTGCTTCCCAAAACTTTAGGGAGCCCCACGCTTCCGAAAACTTTTTTACAAGGCTATTCTGAATTTTTTAAAAATTTCAGAAAATTTTTTCATTGTTTGCGAGGATGAACAAGTCATTTGCACATTTTATAACCCATGCATGTGAATTTCAAAAATTTCACAACTTATTATCAATCCAGTATTCAGTCACTTGCACATATGTACACTCATTTCTCTATTTTTCTCTTTTCCCTGGTTATTTTTGATAAAATTTTACAATGGCTTTATCAACATACTACAATATATGACATTTTTGTGCTTACAGACACACTTTACCTGCCCAATAACGAGTGTTGAAGAGTATCCAAAACATTAAAAAGACTCAACAACCTTTGCGAATTTTTTTGCAGAGGGAATTACGATTGCAAAATGAAATATGTCTTGTATTGCACCATGGAATTTCGTTTATCACCAGAACCCTCTGATTATTGACAGGAAACGAGAGAAAATATGGATTAGAAATTCTTCAGTCTATCTTCTGTCACAATCAAAATTTCGAATTAGAAGTCAAAATAATATAAAATTTCCAATTATTCTAGACTTCAGATGGATCTCACATATAAAATCCTCTAGGATGATTTGAGGGTTCTGGTAATAAACGAAATTCCATGGTGCAATACAAGACATATTTCATTGTAATTCTAATTGTAATTCTTGAGCAAATCAATGGTGAACTGGAATGAATTGTAGGTAATCTAATAGTCTCAGCATTTGACCTATTTTATAATAAATACCATGGGAGTGGTCAATTGCAAAGGAGGAAGGGGAGGAGCGGGGGCTGACAAGGGGCGAGAAGGAGGAGTGGGGGGGGGGGGGGAACGGAGAGAGGAAGGAGAAAGGCTGACTATGTAACGATGGGTAATGAGCGCTGTAAAGACAACAGATAACAGCTCAGACAATTCACCGGAACTTCCGCAGCACAAGCAAAATTTGCGGCGGTTCTGTAGGATTTTGCAAAAATGGAAGCGTTGAAAATGGAAATTTCCGCAGGATTTCACGTCAGACTGGTTAAAAAACGGGATCAACTGCGGGACTTTTTACAAAGCGCTGCGAAGCTTCCGAAAAATGACAGCAATTCCGCAGCACTTTGACTTACCTCACTTTCGGTTCTCGTACGACGTTGCCTCGCCAACAACCGAAGTGCATTATCGAACATGTAATCTCTAGTGCATAGGATAGGTGAGTCTCAGTGTTCTCTTTTGCTGTTGTGGTCCGCTCTCCGGAACTTCCGCGGCACGTTCACGGAATTCCGCAGGTGACCCGGCAAAACTTTTCCAAACATTTGACCGGGTTTCCGGTTTGTTGTCTGAGAATATATGAAAAAACTCGAACATGACTTTTTTCTGCGTCGGACACCCACCATGAGTACGTAAAAACAGCTAGGAACGACGTAAGCTGAGAAATGATGGCAAAGGTACCTATAGTACCTACTAGCACCTGAAAGTTGAAGTCCGAGCTTTCAGAGCCAGTGAATTATAGGCATAACATTTTTCCAAGCTCTCGCAAAATGGATTCGGAACTTTGCAGATGTGCGAAGTGCGCTTGCGCGCGAGCGATATATAGTGGAAAAAATCGCATGACGACGTCTTCGTGACTGGCACCTTAACTCAATCCGAGGACTACACATGTAGACTTAAAGCACTTCTCAACTTTTGAGTCGGAAGTATAGTCAGCTTTTTTGCTAGATGCGAGCTGCATTTTTGCGATTCTGCAAATAGATGCTAGAGATAGTCATAATACGTCATATTTACAACCTTGTCATGGATTTTATTCTTGTAGAGAAGCATACAGCGATAAGATTCAATCTACATTGTGACTGCATATTTTCAATTCGTGCGCCCCCCCCCCTCCCACGCTGAAGCGCAATAAAAGGCTTTAAATCTTATATCAGTTGTTTCTGAACAAAATGTTTCTGCGCTAAAACCTTGCGCATTTTTTTTCAAATAATGCTGAAAAGAAGGTTGAAATATTGGAAGGAAACCATTTTTTCACAAACTTTTCTAAACTTTCATTGTCTGAAAAAGTCATTTGTTTGAAACTCCCCCCCCCCCTCTTTTCTTTCAATTCTTCTCTTATATTCCGCCAAAACGCGCGGCGACCGCACGCAAGCAAAGCAAAATAGATGAAGAAAGCGCCCAGCAAGAAGCACCTATGCTAATCTTGACTCCTCCTTACTTTCGAAAAGGGCAGGAATCAACATTTGACAGATACAGAAGAAAAACGCCTAGAACACTTGCAAACGAACTTTAGCCAGCGCGCGGTCGCGTCGCGTATTGGCGGAAAAACTGGGCGACTGACTATGGACACTCAGATCACTCAAAGTGAGCTGTTTTCCCTAGATTCTTTTGAGGCTATATAGCATCATAACATGTTTGTGAACAAGAAAGTAGCCGCGCGCGGCCGCGTTGCGTAAAGGCGGAAAAATTCGGCGACTGCTGTGAACGCTCATTACAACTGTTTTCTTTGAGGTTATTTCCCGATTTGAGCGCTATGCATCATGGAATATGCTTGCGAACAAGAAAGTCGCTGCGCGCGGTCGCGTTGCGTAGCGCTGGAAGACTGGAGTATGACCATGAACTCCTAGATGACTCACGCTGTTTTCTGTGAATTTATTGCTCGAATTTAGAAGGCTATGACATTGTGGAAGATGCTCGTAAATAAAAGAGTCTCCAAAAAAGCTACAATAGACCTGACGATCTTTTTTTCTTTCAGAATATGGAGGCTAACGGGGACGGACATAAAACCTAGAGAGTGCAAGTAATCTGCGTTGTAAAAGCTGGAGAATCTCATGATGCTTCTCATGGAAGAAAAAGCTCACATTATAGGGCTGCAGGTGTCCACAAGATGCTTAATCGCTGCGCGAAAAACGTCTTCTCTGGTCGTTCGCGTGGAGTTCTTAACGAGGTGCGAACGAGAGCGAAGTGTTGTGAGTGTGGAAAGCGGATGCAATAGATTCTGTGACGGTCTCTCTCCCCACTAACTGAGTGCTCTCCAGAGACCAACACACGACCCTCTAGGACTCGCTTTTCCGAAACACGGAATTATAAACAGATACACTCCAGGGGGGATGAAGTGTCGGAAGAGAGTGTCAATTGCTTTGCGACTACTATATAGGGCAGCAGTAGTGGAGCAAGTGACATAAAATTAGCATAATGTTGCACGGATGAGGCATTGACTCGAGCGGGTAATTCCGACTCTTTACGGACTAGGCACAAGCATTACGGAAAGAAATGGAATTTCATAAAAAACTGTCCTGGTGCTAGTCGACCATACTCAAGGGGGAAGCGACATAGATGGAAGGGAGGAGACGAGTAAAGCGGGGAGGGGAGGGTGGGTGAAAGCGTTTAGAAATTATGTAAGAAATACATCATCATTCTTGATTATAGTTATACAAAAAAAGGCAGATAGATGGGGGAAGGAGGGCCAAATAAAATAAAAATTGGAAAAAATAAAATTCAATTTATGGCAGCCTGAAAATCTTTGAGAGTAGGAAGAATTGCGACAGAATTTTTTTCTGTTGAAGGGGCTTGGCCGTAACCATACTCTTCAAAAAAATATTGACGATGCTTTTGAATAACTCCGAATTTTTGTTTCAAAGCGAGTAAAGGGGGCGGAAATTCATTTTCCTCCAAAGTTAATTTGAACTTCTAAAAAATTCAAAAAATCTTACAATTATTTACATATAGAAACAAGTTACTGCATAATTTTTGTAAGTCATGCTTTCGATCAAAAATACCACCAGCCATCAGTGGAGGGGGAGAGACAAGAAGCTTATTCAAATAAAGTGATGGGGCGTTAGCGAGTCCAAATTTTTATTTCAATACTTACAAAATAAGTTTGGGTATCTAAAACGAATTTAAAATTGTTTCATTCCAAGTGAAAACAAGCCACTCACACTAGCTCTTGATTATAAAAATGTTTATGAAAATTTCTTGAACCCTGCTGCTCCCCCCCCCCCCCCCCCAGTAAAAATATTTTGATTTGAAAACTCAAAGAGAAAGTGCGAAAATTTTCATGTCATAACCTGCGAAACCCTATGCTAGTATAGAATCCCGTTCGTATAGGGAAATCAATGCGAGATAGCGAAAAAACGAATTGCATCATCCGAAAAAGATTTGCTGTTCGCAGTTCGCTTTTACTTTACTTTACAATTTCGAATTGTGAGCCAAACGCAAAAATGATTAAGATTTTGCAATCAGTGTTCATAAGAAGCGCTGAAATAGGACTAAAATCTAAAAAGTAGAAGGCTTCTCCTTTTTGTTACAGCTAAGCAAATCTGTCAAGATAGGGAGTAGTCACAATTTTAAAAAGATGAAACGACAGAACTTTCGGACACCGAAAGTTCTGTAGTTTTATAATATTTTTTATGAAGTTTCATCCAAACCCAAATTGCTAGTAAGAGTAGCCTTTTCTGGCAGCTATACCTGAGTTTTTCGGGCCATCAAAATAGCAGCCTTCGCAGGCAGTTCAAGCCAAAAATGGCTCTTGCTTGAATTTATAGCTTTTCGGCAAGGCTCTCACCACATTTTTCACAAGCTCCATTATGATTCTGTGCACAGGAAAGGAATGAGTACTAGACTAATATAGGGTGTTCCCAAAGGAAACTACATCCCTTCAATTGTTAAAAGCTCTTTTACAAAGTCTTCGGCTTCAAGTACGTACTATTCCACTAACTTACAACGGAAGGTAACTAATTCAGTTAAGTTTTCTTGAAAGCGGCCCATATAAGCGGAAACAGCTTGAAAAGGATTTGAAATGTGCTGTTTGTAGCTGCATTATATGAAGGCTATGAAGTGCTCATAACTCGCTTCATATTATGAAGCGAGTTATGAGCATTTCTGAGCAAAATTTACGTAGTGACCGTCTTACCTATGTTACGTTATCTATGCAGTTATTCAGTTGCATAATGTTCCCTATCAACATCGAATGGCTCAGTCTGATGGTTACATTCTCCCACCACATTTTTCGGGCAGCCCTATATACAGCCCATCTTTCCATACTCATTTGTGCGTTAATAACGCAGATAAAAAGCTCTTCCAAGTTACGGATGGCGTATTTGAGATCAATGTTTCAAATTTTCAAATATGTGTGTCGCTTTTTCAAAGGCCAAACTAAGTTATATGTCTTTTCTGTTAGGCTTACAGTATGGAAAAATCACCCAGCCAATGATAAAATAAAAACTGCCAGCATACAATGCCATTGCTCCAAAGAATCTGCACTCAATTTTGCGTATTTTTTGCACGCTGATTTTGTTACACAACTTTCAAGCGCTTCTAGAGATTTTTAGTGGTTTTGCCACGATTTGAAAAACAGTGAAAAAAATACGGTTTAACTTAGGCTATCATAACTTATGAAAATGCCTTGCAGTTGGGAGCAAATTTCATCTTTATAGTCAGCGACTCCATTTAGCCTAAGATAGAGTCTTCAGCTGTTGAGTATCCATGATGGAGCAGAATGCGGCCATTGATGGGTCAAAGCCCTCTTCAAAGTTTCTACTGTAATCCTACAGTACTAAAACGCGAGTATTTGATCCATAATGTGAACCTAACGATGAAATCATAGTCGAAATGGCCTCTAGATAGAATGTACATCAGACTGGAGAACATAAAACGCTGATTTCTGTCTTCCCAATCTGAACTTTCAAGGACGAGGAGCTATGTCGTTTACCGAAGCAAAAGAAGTAGGACAAAAATAATCGTTATATTTTTTTAGCGCTCTAATGGCAATGATGACTACCAAACCACTTTATTCAATAAATACTCTAAGATAAAAAATATATCACACTTCTAGTTGCTCTATTTGAGAGCTAGTAAGTGTTTTGACAACTCCTTTGATCCTAAAAGCACATTTATATTTTGCTCAAATAAGCGCTCATAACTAATAATCCATCAATGTTCCGCAGATGAGGAAGGCAAATTCAACCTTTCATGTTCTTTAATAGTGTGTAAATCCCATCTAAAGAGCCACTTTGACTAAAAATATTTCCCTTATAAGTTAGAGACCTCTCTTCCGAATGATACTCAAAGCCAAGCAAAAGACTTTGCGGGAAGAAAGTTATCAACGAAAAGGTGCAGAACTTCTAAAACAGGTGCTTTGAACTAAAAAGACGAAAAACCCGACGACTTAAACTGCGGAATAGTATATGACAAGTGCATTGTAGCATCCGACTAGTAGCTAACATTCTCATTTATCAAGATAAACGATTTGTAGTACCCATAGTGCATTTGTAGCTTGTCGCGCGGCTTTTTTTTTGAGATTACATATGCGAAAGAGTGATTTATTACCACAACCAGTTTGCCGTGGCGATTTAAGTACAAACAACCCGAGAAGCAAATCTCTAGTAGTTGTTTTGCAGAAAAAATCTAGTAGTGTGGACATCCTTGCGGAAGTTCGCAGAAACGCTTGTGCCGAAGGCAAAAATAACTTCGCATAAACCTAATTTGTATATGTTAGGTGGGAACGACAGAATTTCATGCAAACCACCAATTCAAAGCATGTTTTCGTTTTTTATGTTATGGGCCGAACCATCACAACATGAAAAGCTTGGGATGATAAACATGAAAACTAACTACATGATGGATTGAGGGGAGGAGAGGGGAGGGACCTATTTTTTGGCAAAGACAATTTTTTAACAATTTCGAAGATTTTCTCTCAAAAAAAAAGGCTCAAAATGAGGCTTGAAAGAGATTTTAAACGATAAGAATAATTTGTGATAATTCAGTGCTTAAGAAGAGGAGTAGGGGTGGTAAAATCATTTCAAGAGCATGAACTCAGTCCCATCTATCTTAAGGGCCGTGCATACTTCACGCCATTTCAGTCGCGACGCGATTTGGCAACTTGCTAAAAGTCTTCAGTTTCAACACTAGCAAACTGCACATGCATAGAGTGTATAACTTGCATGTAATGATAGAATGCCCTAACTTCTGTGCATTTAGAATGTCTTACAATGAGTTATGGACAGTTGGAATACTGCCAAATCGCGTCGCGACTAAAATCGCGTAAACTATTCTTCAGTAAACTATTCATTTTTTTTTTCAGATATTGATTTTAGTAGCCACCAAAGTGACCTATATTGAGTCAATTTGATTTTCACAGGACTTATAAAATTATGACCTAATGAACAAAATAAAAAACTATTTTTTGTCATGTAATGAACTGGAGGGTAGGCGGAGCGGGAGCAAAGTGATATGGAGTATCGAGCTTGAGGAGTAAAGTTAGCGATACAATAACGAAGAAAAATATTGCACCTCTTATCAAATAACCCTCCTCCCCCCCCCCCCAATTTTTTTCGCAGGAAAGCAATCTGGCGTAAGACTCAGCCATTGACTGCGCCATAGAAACGGTTCAGAATAAAGGATATATACATAAAGCATAAAGCTAACAACCCCATAAAAGTCAAGAAAAAATCCTGGTAATGTACATATTGACTAACTACCGCGTTATGCGAAAGGGAAATTTTTTGCTAGCTGCACTAAGTTCTTGGAAAGTTTAGGGCGTAGTTAACTGGGTTGTGCGAGTCTGGAATTGGAAATCGGATGCATCAGGAGATTTCGGTTCCAAAATTGTCTAAAGACGCAATAACTGTTTAAAATCTGATACATGACACTTTACTATCAAATTTTAAAGACAAAGTTATCAATGAAAAATCTACTGCATTCCCTAAAAATGAAAATTTCAGGTCCACTAAAGTTGGGGTGGGAATTTTCCTTCAAAGCTCATTTTGGCTTGTCTCAGTAAATCTGCATATGTACAGCATGAGGCTTTTTATCGGTAAAGCTTGAAAAATCTGGCATTATAGGAATATGCTCACAAGGATGACAGCGCAGGCAACGTACTCGTTTCGTACAATTCCGTGGCGCGGCTTAGACGCGCTGCTGAGGCACAACATTGAAGATTTCGAATTTTTATGGAATCTTCAAATATCACAAAAGCTACATGAAGATTCATACTATTCCACCTTCAGTCATTGTCAGTCAAGCACAATTTTAGCTATGGAATGTTCCAGAAGGAAAAATAAGTGAACATTACGAAATATAGCATGGGCCTATCTTGTGCAAAAATTTAGAAATATAAATATGTTTACAATCTAGACTTGAACTCAAAGTATGCTGATGACAAGTACTATAGGTGCAAAGGGGGAAAGCAGTTGCGGAGACGGAGGAAGGAAAGGAGGGAGAGGGAAGGAGCAAAGAGGATACCCATTGTGGAGAAAAAATAGGCGACATATGTGGATGGGTACCGTTTGAATCTGAGGTCTACTTGTAATCAAAAAAATTTGTAATGAAAAATTCAACTGCAAGCAGAAATAGAGTGACTTCTGTAGGTTGAACTTCATTTGTTTTATCGCAAGAACTTTTTTCATCGATTATCCTTCGAATTAGACATAGGCTATTACCAGACGAAGGCGCAAAAGCAGTATGGCCTAAGGTATACCTCGCGCGATTCCGGTCGCTGCGCGATTTGGCATAACAGCGACTCTTTGTAATTCGTCGTTAATGCGCTTCCTTTGGTCAGGAATTGACCCATTTGCAACAACTTACACAAGCTACCCGCCTATGCGTTCGAGAAGCGCGCACGATAAATCTGTAGAAATCTGGCAAGTCGCCAAGTCGCTTGAAAACGGCGATTTGGCCGAATCGCGTCAGGTATGCCTTAGGCCTATGAGTTGAGGGTGTGCGAACGCGGCGCGTACGTATGAAGATAATGTCATCTTGGTATAATCTACGCTTCATGCGCTCTGCTGCTAATCGACAAATAAAAACGCCATTGCGCCCCTAGATTTTGCGCCTTTTACGGCAGTGGCCTTTACCAGAACCGTGACTGTAGAAGAACTATGCAGCACTGACGATAAGTGAATTGTTCCGAGGGGGAAGTGAGGAACAGAGTTTTTTTGAATTCTGAAGGGAGGGGATGACGTTAGCCACAACTTCCAAAAAATTCTTGGAAAGCTTTTCATAGTTATGCGGGCCTAACCGTAACATTTTGAAAAAAAAGGGCGTGACAAATCTGACTTTTTACGAGTTTTCAAAATATGTTATTATTATTATTCAAGTGAAAAAAGCCATTTGCACAACTTTATGAACCATATAGGCAACTCTCGAAATTTTCGCGGCCCATTCTTGAGGGGGGGGGGGGAGAGCCCTTAGTCGGCCACTGTGATGCTGCTATATATTAGGTTGGAAACTAAGTTTTGCAACTGGTCTCATAACTTCCCTCTCACTCAACATGGCGCACTCAAATTTTGCCACTGCGTTGGTTATTACGTAAGCTACAAACGCAGCTACTGTCCTACCACATTGTGACGTCGCAGTGAGGGTTACGGTAGGTGCATGATATGAAGGGGAAAAATTCAAAGTTTGATGGATTTGGCTGAAACTTGGCATAGGGGTGTTATCCGACATGCTGATCACGAAAACGATAGTGAAATTGCGTGATAAGGGCTTTTTCGTGGGATTACTGTAGGTGTACGGTATGGGGTCTCACCCTAAATAAGGAAAAAAGCGTTGATTCAACAAATGAATGTGATATTCGCGTTTGGCAGGTCAAATAGCCTTACTATGTGAAGTCTAGGCGGAATTTGAGCTTCGGATTCTTTAGTCATTGACGGTCGTCCCAGCAGCTCTTGCGTACATCGACTCGTTCGATTTTATGAGGACGCCAAATCTTGATATGCCCCTGAATTTTGATTCTTTCTTAATAGGCCAAAGGAATCAACCTCCAGCAATAATTTATAGACGAATCCGGATTACTGCGCATGGTCTAGGCTGCCAAAGGCTTCATTTTAGCTCGAAACCCCAAAAATTCTCAAATTTAACTAGTTTTCGAAAAACGGCTGAAACTTTTCTATGTCGTGTTCAAAATTCAGACAATTTGTGCTCACTTGTAGCTCACATTGCCTTCTACATAATGCCAAAATTTGAGTGCGCTATATACAAAGAGAGTGAATCTATGAAACCAGTTGCAAAACTTAGTTTCCAGCCTAATACTAAGCTTAAGCCGATACTTTGCGCCTATTAGCATCAAATTAGCTGCATCCACATTTTTAAAGTACAAAAAACTCAGTATACGATTGCGAGCGTAAAAAAATGCATGGAACTGCCTGGTAGCAAATCTTCCGCTCTAATTAGATGTGTGCTAGTGGCTCATTTGCTCGAAGAGACGACCAAGAACGTCTAATTTAGTTAGAAACGGTCACTAGCCAAAACAATGAGCTCGCCAGTGCTTTTTTTTTCTCAGCAAAAATTTGCATCTATGTTCTTTTGAAAGGAAAAGCTAGCCAAGCGCATGGAGAGGATATTGATGAAGGCTCCAATTCCAACGCCAAGCTTGACGAAAAAAAAAACTTCTGGCAAAATGACGGCATGCATTAGCAGTAAACTTAATCCGAGTGCCTGAGCAAATTGAGAACTGAATTGAAGGGGATGTGAAGGTACACAGTAGGGGAAGGGAGATTAAAATTAGCTTTTGCATTATATGTGGCCTAAATGCGAATTTACACTATTAGTCAACCCGCAATAACATAGCAATCACACATTTTTTTAACGAAAATCGAGAAACCTTCAAAAGGAGATCAAAAGTTGAAAAAATGCGCACAGAGAAATCTTTGTGCAGCAGTGGCGTACCCAGAATTCCCGTTGGGGGGGAGGGGGTGGAGGGAAAACGAAAGAATTTTTTTGATGAAGGTGCGTCGTCAGCCACGCACTCCGGAGGATTTTTTGGGATGCTTTCTAAAATTTTTTTATAAGGTAATTTAAATTTTTGGATTTTTTTAAAAATTAATTCAATGAATTACGAGTAAAAAGAAGTTGCTTGCACATTTCTATAACACATTCAAGTAACTTTGAAAAATTTCGCGACCCATTCCCCCCCCCCCCCCGCTCGGTACGCCACTGCTATGCGGTGAAGAGGAGATACCATGGGAAAAATTTGATAAAGCAAAAAAAAATGGAGTAAAATGCCGATGGAGGGAAATATAAAGAGAAAAATAACTGCTGAATCTTATTTATCGTGGGAAGGAGCTCAAAGTTTTCCCGGTTAATTTTCATTTCTAGCGGTTCAAAGCCTAGCCTCTCAATCACGACCGCGTAAAACATTTTTCTTACAGGACCAACTTGAATTTCACATAAATTTTGAAAGATATTTTTTATCGTTTACAAGTGAAAAATGCACAATTTTATGGTCCACATAGACGACAATATTTCAGTGAAATGGACCATACTAAACGTAGACATTATATTATACAAATCCTAGTCCAAACGAACCATGTCGCAAAGATCTATAATGCTCAACGCAACATCTGGTACATTACACATGTGATCAAAAAGTTGTTGCGAACCTATTCAATGCAGATTTTTTATTTTATATACTTTAGTGCTCAAGGTTGAGCGGTTTTTAAAGAATTTATTGCAAAGTTTATAGTAGCTGGTTAAATTTTTTTTCATCACAGACAGGGCCCGGCAGGAGGTGGCATTTCAGAATTTTGAAAACGATATCCCCTTCGAAGCCAAAATTTCTCACGACTTCCCCTTTGACCCTATTTTAGACCCCCGTAAGTCCCTGACAAACAGATATACACAAATAATAAGATGGGCGGCCTCAGCGCTTACTATAGTGGTACTACTGGCTTTCTTGGTCCAGCCCGGGCCATCGTTTGAGGGGATGGCCAAAAACCACACTTTGTCCTTCTACCTTCCCGTCCTTTTGGGCCAAATTCTCCACCCCTTTTCTGCAGTATCAATACTGCACTGCAGCCCTCCCCCTTACCCTCCTGCACGAGCTTACCTCAGAAAGGCTTATTGGAGTGACTGCACCTTCTCATTTTAAAGTGGAAATGAACTTCACTGCATTGTTCACACCAAAATGTGCAAGCAGTTTGTTAGCGGCTGGTAAGTGTTCACTTTCCTTGCAAGGTGCCAAAAGTCATTAAATCGATAGAAGAATTCCACGATTTGCTTCGAAGGGTAGCTTAAAACCATCTACCGAGGCCGAAAACATATGTTTTCAAGGTTTCAGCTCAATGGGTTCATCCGCAAAGGAATCTATATAAAAACATAGGGTCAAGATTTGCACAAACTTTGACGTTTATATATCTAAGATACAACTCATTTATTAGTCAGCTGCGAAACTTTACAATTTACAATAACCGATTGCGATTGGAGCGCGCTTTCCGAGGCCGATCATAACGCTGTGAACCCTATTTGGGGTTGTATCGAAGCGGTGCCTTGGTGGTTTTGGAAGCGGATTTGAACATATAGTAATACTCTCGACCTAGTCCACAATTATGTAAAGAAATCCGGGAAATTATGTGAAGGGAAGCAGGGAGCCATTCCAGGTTGCTCCCAGGTGGCGCGGGTGCCACCTAATTTCGAAAAACACTTACCATTTTTTAAATTCACATACGTTTCTCATAATTCTTCATACTTTTTTGTGCTCATGGTCCTCCAACTACACAGCAAATTTGGTGCCATATCGTTACTTGTGCATTGAAAACGAGCCTATTTTGTTATTTTCCTCTTACAAGAATTGCGATTTGAATTCCCGCCTGCGGGCAGGCTAGCGATCGGAGCACAGAATCTTCACACTGTTGGAATCTAAGTTCATAGGACAGTAGCATCAACAAGGTATTTACGAATACTCTTTGCTTATTGATTTCAGTAAATTGTTGTTTACATTGACCGCGTTATTACCGTTAAATCTCCAGCCAGAGTTTTGCGCAAACTTACATACCCAGTTTACAAAGTTTTTTTTGGAGTGAGGGGGACAAGAATTTTTTTTAGGTAAAAGAGTACGGTTTCAACCAATGCTTTCGGAAATATGAGAACATTGACAGATTCTAGCGGGCCTATAACTCCAAAACTTCAAAAAAGTGTGAGGCGAGAGCTACCCCCCCCCCCAAAAGAAATTTCTACGAGAGCAATTTAAATTTTCAAAAATTATTTTGATTGTTTGCCAGTATAAAGAATCACCAAAGCAACTTTATTAGACTGTTAACTAAGTTTTGCAACTTCCTCCACAACTTTTCACTGTTTAACATGGTACATTCAAAATTTGGCAATCTTCGTATATTACGATGTGAGCTACAAATACAACAATTTGCTCCATCTGGAAACGCGTGTAAGGGTTACGGTAGGAGTACTGTAAAAAGAAAAAATTTGAAGTTTCAGCTGAAACTTTGCCCCGTACAGGGGTCTCGATGCATTGATGCTAGAAATCATACTCATTTTGCACGACAGTGCCTGTTTGGTAAGTTCACAGAAGAAATTTGGTTTCTCGGCAAAATGTATGATAGCCGTGTCCAGCATAAAAAATTACCCCATAATGCAAAAACTCGGCAAATTCCGAGACGTTGACTAGTTATTGACGGATGTTAGCATCAGTTTTGCGTTCAGCTGCATTGTTCAACTTCAGGAGGGTGCAAAAACTTGAACAATTACTCTTATCGTCTATCCTATGACTAGGAGACGCGAGACCGCATTACGGACATTGTCTCAACAAATTTGAGTTTGAATTTCCCTGTTTCCAAAGAGTGAATGAACTCGGTGGAGTTAAATGATAAGTACATATAAACCTGCTAATTAGACGATTAGGCTTGTTTAGACAATGTGTGCAATGCCGTTTCGCGTCTCCTGGTCATAAAGGCTACTGCACGACGAAGGCGGACAAGCAGTATTAGTTGCGCGGTCGCGAACGCGGCGCGCGCGTTTCGTCACCGTTGTGAATCGTGTGCCTCATGCGCTCTGCGGCTAATAAAGCCGCATTCGTGCCTAAAGGTATTTCGCCTTCGTCAAGCAGCAGCCTATAGAATGAATGATACTTTTTTTGAGAGCTTAATGAGCCATTCTCTGACAATAATGCAGTGATTCTGGATTGATATTTTTGATGCTGCAAACGACTTTATATGGGCACGGAAACTATTCGTTTGTAGTACGCATTGAGTTTTAGCGCGCCATATTGAGAAGAGAAAATTTACGAGGGAAGTTGCAAAACCTCTCTAACCTAATATAACTTATGTAGGCAACCCTGAAGAAATCGACCCATACCCACCACATTTTGCTGCAGACTTAGACTTCACATTTGGAAAAACTGTCGAATCAAACTACCGTGCTAAAGCGCGCAAACTTCCACGGAAAAATTTGTCCTCAATTTCTTGTCCAGTATTTCAACACTAGAAATTTTGCAACATGGCTGAAAATGCGGTGAAGTTGCTTGCCTTTTGAATTTTCCTAACTTCTTCTTGTAATTTTTAATGACTATTTCTCGAAGATTACCGACCTGATAAATTGACAGATGTCATCAAAGCCGCGATGGCTTCGTGCAAGTGATTTACTACACCCCACGGGTGTTGTTATCATAAGTGACATGTATACGAACTTCCGCGTGTACGAAAACAATCTCTGTCTTTCGGTTGCAGAAGCTATTGACTGGTGGTCTTTGCTGTGCACGAAAAGTAAATAAAGTTAGTCGTAAATAAGTTATTGATACTCAAAAAGATGCGCATTTGTGGAAAGGATTGTCTTTGTTTGGCAAAGAGTTGTAATAAATTAGTTTATAAGCCTTGCAAGAAAAATCGCCAAAAATCTGCCTAAAAATATTGGAATCAGCTTTTCGAACTTTTCTTAGCATTTTTTGTGCAATCTAAAGCTCTGATATATCATGCATGTCAGAAATTTTTCCGGAACAATGCTAAAATGTCCTGTTAAAAAGGCGAAAATCATAAATAATAGTAGAAATATTCAATCACTGAAAAATTTCTTTTACTCAACAAGAGGAAGATCAAAACCATAGATGAAATAAAATTAGATTTTTTTATTTCCTAGCATTGCTACGGACTGAAATCCAAAAATTATGATTTGTTTCAGCTTGTATCACTGTGACAAACTAAACATTTTTGCTTAAACCATTGTAAAAAAGCAGATAATATTCTCTTTTTGAGCCACGTTAAATCATTCAATTTGGTTATTAGCAGAAAAATTTCACGACTTTCAAAATATTGGTTAAGGATGTATAGACCAACTTAATTACTATTTAGTCCATTTTTCTAAACTGAGCAAGTCTTCTGCAGGCCCGCTTAAAATTTCAAGTCCGATTTGAGAATTATGTTCACTAGGACAAGGAGATCCTCAATTCATTAGTGTTTGACAAGAATGATGCGCATGCAATATGTAATGAATTCAAACAATCAAGACCAGGGCTCGGAACGAGGTGGCTAGTTGAAAATGCAAAAAACGAAGTCCCCCTTGACTTCGCCACAAAAGTACGACATCCCCCTTGACACGTCAACGAACAAAGCAAAAATGAAAACAAAAAGAATGAAATAGAATAGAAACCGACAAAAAATAGGCAATAAGAACCGTTGATTGTTTGTATTATTCGGATTGGCGGCATGCTGTGTCCGCCGCGCACCATCGCGAGCTTGGAGCACTTTTGCCGCTGCCATCCAGATAATTTGGAGGGCTATAACTAGGCGGGGAGGAGAGGGTTTGAGGAGGTACAAGAGCTGTTTTGTAGAATATTAGATGTAGATTACTTTTGTGTAAAAAATTTGAAAAAATTATGTGATGAATAGGAATTATATGACTTTGGCTATCCAGGTGGCTTGAAAGCCACCTAACCCCGAAAAAAGTTTGTCATGCCCTTAGTTCACATAATTTTTTCATAATTTTTCATAAATAGCCCCAACTCCCCATTGCCCATCTACACACCTATTTTGATGCCATTTCATCTTCACTTCGCTGTAAACAAACCCTTTGTTTATTTGCTGGCGGCATGCCGGCAGCGTGCCGACAGCAGATCGAAAGACAGCGTTCTGCTCCTCCGCAAAAACGATATCCCCTTTGCTTTTTCCCCCAAAAACGATATCCAGCTTGCTTTGCAAGCCACCTGTGCCGAGCCCTGATCAAGACAACGTTATCCCCATTGAGATGTAAATCAAGTTTATAGAGCAAAGAAGAATTCGTAAAAAGATATTCTCGGAATGTAGTTATTTCAACCTTTTACAGCTTCTGCAATTTGAAAAAAGAGTAAAGAAAAACTCAGTTAGGGCAATAGATTGAGATACGTTATTTTGTTAGCTGTTGCATATTTCAGCAATGCTTACACATAGTATTCACGATCCAAGCTTTATGGATACCATCTTGGTACAAAGAACTTACTGGAATGCTTAATGTATTTACTGCACACATAGGTTGTCCCGAAAGACCTTCATGGAACGTTCGATCTCCGATAATTCTCTTGTATAAAAATCACCTTCAAACGTTGTAATGTAGAGCAATTTCAACTTAGACTGCGGTAAAAAAACGGTGCAAGTTTCAAGAATGCTGTTGAAAATGTTTAAAGATCAAAACTCTACAAGAGGGGACATCTTAGTTGAGGACCAACTTTGGACCTTCTTCTTTGTTAATATTAATTTGTCTCGAAATTGTTATCCGTTTCGCGATAAGCTACCAGATTTCGGAGAACGCGCCTCCTATCAAATTCGAGCAGATTTAGAAAACCCAAAGGCACGCTCTAATGGCAAAAGCAAGATTCGCCTGATTTGTCTAGTACTTACTCTTTGTGTTCTGGAAAAAGTGAGAGATTGGGGGATTTGTGCGAATAGATGATGGATAAAGATTGTAGATTATTATATGAAGAGTCGTAACGCCAATGTAAAAAAAACATCAAATAGCGGGAAACAGCGGTGCGGTCCCGAAGCGCGCGGATGCAATCTAGCACCTTTAAATATTGGTTCACTAATCTCCTAAAAAATGGGTAAAAAATTTTGGCGATTTTTTTGTTAGCATGCAAAAAACTTCTATGCAAAGTTTTAGAGCCATTTCAAAAAGAAAATGAAAGAATTACAGGCCAGTCTAATATCTTGAGGGCACAAACAAAGGATGCTATATCATGAGAAGTAATGTTCTATAAGATTAGCGAAATGAGTTTTGATGAAATGGAGGTCCTAAAAAAAGGGTGCTATCTCTGGCGATCTCAAGCTGCGAGAAAACAGCTGTAACTCGATAAGTCAGCTCTGACCGGTGGTTTTAAGTAAAGAGTAAAGTTTTGATATACTTTTAAACAAAACAAAATATCATATACTTTAGGCGAGTATTTTTACAACCTTGCAAGAAGATATTTGGTATCTGCGAAAGAGCCATTCAATGATAACTGAAATATGAATTTTTCAAGTGAGTTTCATTTTCGAATGAAGAAAACGACTAAGGTATACAAATTTTTTCATTGTGCGCAAATGTTGAGAATTTCGTTTTTCTGAGTAGCAGAATTTCAAAACGGCAGGTCAGAATTTTCATTGCCGTTCCATTGATGATGATAAAAAATTTCAAGTATTGTGATAATAGAACCTTCAAAACACTTCAGCGCAAAAATCATGGGTAAAGAACAATGAACAAATTTTGTATGAAGTGTGAGTGCAAAACGAACTCTTTTTTGCCAACGTATAATAATATTACGAAGAGAAATATAATAAAATATACGTTGAGACAGTCAAGAACATTACCAAAATTGCATTATACTCAACAAATGATAACAAACAAAATGAATATGAGAAAATGCCTGAGACTTATGCATTGTACAGCTGCACTCAGTGGCAGTAGTGCCACAAGCATGAAGGATCATCACGAAGACAACTCAAAGCCTCGAAGATGAGTAATTGCGTTTGTCATCGGCAAAAACAACGTTCTTTGCTGTGGGCATTAGCAGCTGGTTTGAAATTCCGTACTTTCGAAAGCGACAGGTTGCTTGAGACGCGACTGTAAATTGGAAGCCTTTATATGACGGTGCTGTAACATTCAAGAGCTCGGCTTAGGATTTTTTACGGGTTTGCCTTATAAGGGAAGATGCCAAAATAAGTTGACGATTGAAGACAGGTTGTATAATAATAGACGCCTTTTTGAACGCTGATTCCAAATCTGCTTTTTTTTCTGCGGAATTATTCTCTGAAGGAAGTTATGAGTGTTTGAACGTCCAAATTTGTCAAGCATTGAGTTGCTTGAAATAGCGAAGGCCTCTAATAAACACCTATGCAGATATTTCCACCAGCTTCGTCTCTTCATTGCAGACAATATTCTTGATACAAAATTGATCAGCCATTTATAGGTGTTTTTTTAATGAATTTCGCTAATTTTTGACCATTCAAAAGCAGCGCCTCGTCAAAATTGGTGCCGGGCTTTGTAGCGGTGTCATAGTAGACTTCCTACTCAAGCGAGGCCCAAGTCCGGAGCGAAAAGGGGGTCTAACAAGCTTGAGATTTGCCTCGGAAGGGGCCCGTATATTACGGTAGGCCCGGATGCCGCCCACACAGCAATTTCGAACTGCAAGTCCAGAGTGCATATAGCGCAAACAGTCATGACAGTTGGGTCCCGTAGCGACGCTGCGTCTCTAACCTTGGCGTGCATCGCGTCCTCACGTCCTCATTTAAACTTGGAGACTTCAGGAAAAGCCAATTTTCGACATTCTCGAACTCTGCAAGCTGCACGATCGGAATGGACGGATTAGCGCAGGTAAGCGGAAAATTTCTGAATATAGGATTTTGCTGGGACGCTGCCTTTAAAGCTCAACAAAACTGCACATTCGAATGCTCATAACTTTTTTCGAAAAGTTGTTGAGCCAAAAGGGAAAGCAGATTTGGAATCAGCGTTTGAAGGCGTGTCTAGTGATGTACATCCCCTCTTCAAACACCAACATATATTGGTATCCCTTTTTTCTATGAAAAGTTATGGGATTTCATTCGTGTTTATAATGAAAGTGTGGCCTAGAAAGAAAATGACGACCTGTGGATAACAACATTGTTGTACAACACTCAAAAACGTTCAGATGATGTCAGAATAGACTGCTAGGAGATTTGCTTTAGCCGGCGTACTTTTGTGTGAGAATTACCGTGATTTTGCGTCATAAAATGCAGGAAAATTTGGCATAGAAGAGCTCAGAGTTTTCTTTCAAAGAACGCTTTCTGAGATTAGCGTTTTGAGCACTATCCGTTCATATACATCATCTTCCAAATCGCCACTTCGACCAAGCGCCATTCCTCGTATGTCTAGTTTGTTCCTCATCGTTGTCCATTGTTCATCAAAGGGCCGGGCATACTTCACGCGATTTTAATCGCGACGCGATTTGGCAATATTCCAACTGTCCATAACTCACTGTAAGCACATTCTAAATTTGCATTACAGAAAACAGGGCATTTTATCAATCCACCTAAGTCATACACACTATGCATGTGCAGTTTGCTGATGTTTGATCCGAAGAGTTATGGCAAATTGCCAAATCTCGTCGCGACTGAAATCGAAGTATGCCCGGCCCCTCAGTTCTTCTTGATCTCATGATTGCAAGCTCCTGTTGTAACTCTGTATCTCATTTGCATATCAGCTTCTTCTGATTGGTCATTTAGAATGTACTAATACGTTTTACCACTTTTTCTGCTAAGTCAGTGATGGTGGAACCTGCGGTTTGAAAAGCCCGACCGTTATTGTGATCCACAGAGCCTGTCATGCTCGCTAAGTTCGCAGAGCAGGCTCAAAAGATATGGGGATGGCCTTTTTGCGGAATAATTAACTGCACTCGGAAAGATTTATTGTATCTGATTGAAATTTCTCAAAGGTACTAGCTAGTTGAAAACCTGTAGATTGAAGTAGTCACAAAAATAAACTTCGAAGGACTGACCAATTCCACTCCCATGAATCCAACAAATTTCAGTACCCCCCCCCCTCCATTTCCGAAAAAAAACTATCGCATCTCTACTGCCATACGAGTTGTACGTTATTAGGCTCCTCTCTCCACTTTCACGCTCACATTCCGCATCTCCTCCTTTTATTTCACCTCTTCATCTGTGTAGACAGTATGCTCATCAATGCTTTTATCAATCCCACTTTCTTCAGAAGCAATATTTTCGAGCTCCAGTATGCTCAATGTACAAACACGGAGGTTCAGAATTGTGCCCTGAAACAAAGAGATAATTCTCTACATCGCGCTGCTGAGTCTTTGACCAAGAGGAGTTTACAAATGTATGAAAAATTATAAAAGTTTTCTATCTTAAGTGGTCTCGTGTCGCTTGGGGATTTTCTTGGAGGAAAAAGTTATAGAAAACTTTTCTTAGAAGATCCTCAGTTTACGCACTGGTTTTTGAAACGCCTATTCTTTCCTCTACGCTCAACAGCTTTCAAAATAAATTGAAAAATTGGCGCATTGGTATTCTGCGCGGACAAATCAACGGTGCAGGCGTAATTATTTGTTCATGCGCGAATTTTAACGCTTTTTGGGCACCGTGAAAACATTATATCTAAACGGATCTACTCGACTGTACATTGGAAGTCGAGCTACCTTTCCTGCTAAATCTTAACTTTTTAGTTTGGAAAATTTCGTGTCTGTTATTCTATAAACAAAAATATCTTTTTTTATACAAGATAATGCCCATGCTTCCACCTATCAGACTCTCTCCGGACCACTTTTAAAGAAAATAAAATTTTTATGAGAATCCATGACAACTTGCGCAATTTGACTACGTAAACTACAAATCGCATTGAAGTCGAACACATATCTAGTGCGGCATCTTTGATTTGTAAGCCTGCACTTGGATGTCAAAGCTAACTACTACAAAGTGAAGGCCGTAGCAAAATCTTATATAGTTGAGGCGACCATAACCTGTCCCACATCCCATCAAGTTTGGGACGGCAGCAGGACCGGTTCAAAGCACCAGTTCTTTATTTGCAAATGCTTACTTACTTAGATACTTAGATGGTCCGGCTTCACGTGACGTGCGGGCCCCAGCTCAGAAGTTTCCATTTCTCCCTGTCCCTCGCTTCTGACATCCACGATCTTCTTGGCTGACGTCGGTGGCTGCGTCCACGAGTTCCAGGTGCAAAAATCGTATCCAGCTGATTTCTCAGCTGGTCCATCCGTTCCACGAACACGTCTGCCCAACTCGTTGGTGGTCTTCCTCGGGGACGTTTTGCTTCGAGAGGAATCCACTCCGATGTTCTTAGTGTCCATCTGTCGTCTGTTCTTCTCATGATGTGACCGGCCCATCGATGCTTCGCTTTCGCAACGTAATCCGCTGGGTCACGAAGACGGGACATTCTCCTTATATCCGTACTGCGAAGTCCGACGAGATGTTGTTTGTGTCGGGTCATCTTCAGAAGACTACGCTCTAGCGCTGTGTGGGTGGTCCTTAAATCTTTCGAAGTGGCGACGGTGTCAGCCCAAGTCTCAGCTGCGTAACAGAGCGCCGGGAGAACGGTTGAGTCGAACAGGTGGGCACGAAGCTCCGGGTCCGTCAGTTGGTCGGTGGCTTCCTTCAGAGGCCCGAAGGCGGCCCAGGCTGCTCTTCTTCTCCTGTTAAGTTCTTCCCTCAAGTCGTTCTCCATGTTCATCGAACGTCCGAGATACACGTAGGAAGACGTCTCCATAATCGGGGTGCCTTCCAATTCCATTTCTGCATCTTCGCAAAGGGCGTTCTTCATAAACTGAATCTTCTTCCGATTTATTCGCAGTCCAACCTTCTTCCCTACTTCGTTTAGTTCCTTCATCATCGTCTCTGCTTCGGTGATACTGCTCGAGAAGAGAACGATGTCGTCCGCAAAACGAAGGTTGGACAGGAATCTCCCATCAATTCGTATGCCTCTCTCGTCGTCCAGTGACTTCATCACCCACTGAAAGGCCGCAGTGAACAGCTTCGGCGAGATTGTGTCGCCTTGTCGGACCCCCTTCCCGATTGATATGGTCAGGGGGCGATGGAATAGCTGCATTGTTGTTGTACAGTCCTTGTAGCAGTCGGCTAACGTCCTCACGTAAGCTGGGTCCACTCCTTGATCGACTAGCGCAGACAGGATGGCATTCGTTTCGACGCTGTCAAAGGCTTTCTCGTAGTCGACGAAGGTTAGGACGAGAGGCAGACTTCTATGACTCTCGAAACCGTCTGGATGTGGTCCATGCAGCTGAATCCTTTGCGAAATCCAGCTTGTTCTTGGGGTTGGGCTTCATCCAGTGTCCTAGATATGCGAGCGAGGATAATCTTCGTGAAAAGCTTGTACAGCACACTCAGCAGGCATATTGGACGGTAGTTCCGAAGATCTTCCCGTTCACCCTTCTTGAAAAGAAGGACGGTTCTTGATGTTCTCCACTGGTCGGGAATCCTTTCCTTCTGAAGGTAAGTTGTTAGGTGCGACGCGAGGATCTCGTGTAGACGTTGTCCTCCAGCTCGCAGAAATTCGACGGAAAGATGGTCTGGTCCTGGAGCCGTGGACGTCTTCATGGTCTGAATCGCTGTGCGCACTTCAGCAGGTAGAATTCGTGGTGGTACTTCTCCAGTGGGAACAACGGGCATCGGCACGGGTGTTGATGAGCGGAAGAGGTTGGTGTGGAAGTTCTTCGCGATAGATTCCATCTTGTATCGGGAAGAAGTCGGAGTCCAGTCTTCGTTCAATAGTGCAGCCAGCGGTACGTGATATTCGCAGAGGTCCCTTCGGCACTTCTTGAGACTTCGTCTTCTTTCGGCTGCTTCCAGTATCTTGACTTGCCTGTACTTCCTAAGATCCTCTTGCAAAGCTGTTCTGCAACTGCCGTTGGCGTTATCAGTCGCTCGAGATGGGATGCATTCGGATTCTGTCTAAGAAATCTTCTTCTTTCAAGCATTTCCTTGGTGGTCTTCGAAACGCGTTCAACATACTTCTCGGAAGTCACTGAGGCGCACTCTCCGCAGGCTCGCAATCCTTTAAAAAGTCGGTCGTAGTCGTACGTTGGGTCCCCCTCGATGGGCCAGTCACAACTTGATATGAGCTCCTTCAGCCTGTTACCGTCATAACGACATTCTTCCTTCTTGCGGCACTGTGGCAGACCTTCTTTTGCAGCCTTCGACTGAATCGTACCTTTGCTCGAAGGAGGCGGTGATCGGAGCCACTGCAGAAGGATGGAACTACTGAGATATCGAGCAAGCTCCACCTTCGGTTGGAGAGAATGTGGTCGATCTCCGCGTGGGTCGTTCCGTTGGGCGATTTTCATGTCCACCGGCGATGTTCTTTCTTCATAAAGATGGAATTTCCATGGAAAAGTCGTGCGGCGGAGAGAAGCCCAACAAGACGGTTGCCGTTTTCGTTCCGGAGCCCATATCCAAACTTCCCGATTCTATATTCCTTTTCCAGTGGCATCCCGATTTTCGCGTTGAAGTCGCCCACAACAAACTTATAAAAGGACTTCTCGCTGCGGACGACCTCCTCCACATCTTCGCAGAAAGCATCTAGTTCTGATTCGTCAGCTGCTGATGTTGGAGAATAGCAGTTGATGATGCTGATGGTCTTCTGATGTGGAGGTCGTAGTCGTAGGATGCCTAGTTGAGGTGATAGGATCTCGTGCGAATCGACAAGATGGACGATAGATGGGTGGACGACAAAGCCGACGCCTCCCACGTTTCGTGATGGAGCCTTTTCACCACGAATGATGAGGGTCCCATCACTCATCTGTCGCACGTCCTTCTTCCTGGACTTCGTTTTCTGCAGAGCGATGATGTGGTAGTTGATGTGCTCTGCAGCGTCGAGAAGAGCGTGTAGGTCGGCGTTTGTGGAGACTGTCCTGGCATTGTAGGTGCAGAGCATGAGGCAATCTCCATGGCGTGTCGTCCGGGCAGACGTGTCGTTTTTGTCCAATCCGAAAGGCGCCCTGAGTACCCTGACATCGTTCTTGCTACCACCCGGCGGCGTAGGCGGGATCCGATGTACAGGGTTTTTTCTAAATCTTCTTGCTGTCTGAGTAATAAAATTTGTTCCCCTACAAGAGGTGGCTTACTAGGCCTACTCTTGATTTCCACGGGGCGATCGCTGACCCCGGGCTTGGAGCGGGGAGGGACCGCCTAGCGACCAGAAGAAGCCAGACGGCGGAGGATCTGGCGTGGCCAGTTCTTAGCTAGGCATCCGGCCGAAACCGGAAACGTCGAACTCCTTTACAGCTTGGGAGGCCCTACCAGAGTATACACTCGGCTGTGCATCGCAGTTCGACACCCAGTGTCACCCCCACGCCACGATGAGGCGACCGACCATTGTGGGGAATTTGCAAATGCAGATTTCTGAATTCAAAATTTTTCTTTTGTGAGCGATTTGTTCTAAATGCACGCAGTGTGAGAAGAGTGGCTTGCCTACATGCCTCTTTTTGTGTTTGCGAACCGTGGCTTGTATTTCAGAATGCTCGTCGATGCAAATTTTTAGTACATTACTCCCAGCTTACGCTTACTCTCCCTTTCAAATTTGTACTATAGGTTGCATCATATGTGTCATTCGATGGTGGTAACGCGTTTTGCTAATGTCCGGTAAAACTTTTCAAGTTTTTTCTCACGCGCGGCACCATTTTGTGGAAATGTTTTCTCCGACCATCTGTCAAGCTGTATCCTTCAAAAGGAGAAGATTACGTAAGATATTGTTGTTGCGCAAACGTAAAATATGCATAAAATTGGATTCTCAACAAATCACAAAAATTCGAACTGTCCACTTTCAATGGGGTCCAGTGATGAAGCGGAGCAACAGTGGACAGAAGCAAATGAAGAGGAGATTTTGTCCTCACAAGTTACCTATAGGCTTTGTCTCAGCCAACCTTGCACAATGCTCCGGGCGTGGCGTGACTGGGGATCCCAGCTGTTTCAAACTATTGTTTGGCAGTTTTAGGATAGGAAACCTCTCTCGTTGGTTCATTGATAATACGCGCGTAGGACTTGCGGACTGATAAGTTTATTTACCTAGAAAAGTGTCAGAACCATTAAATCGATAGAGAGGCTCAGACGAACTGTCACAAAAATTCGTCTATTATGAGTGCAGTCGGAAGTATATGTGTTCAAGTTATGCGCTTATTTACCTAAAGGGGAACAAAAAAAGAAAGAGTCTTGCTTAATAAGATTCTTAAGCATGAATTCGAAATTGATGTTACTTTTTTACACTCAGCGGTTTCGAGGCTTATTGTTAGAACCAGATCGGTGGAATAACTTTCTTGGTGCTCCTCTTCAGTAGGTTCCCAAGAAAGCTCCAAAAATAGTCAAAATCGGCTTGATTCAAGAGAAGGTTTCAATGTGTCCCTTCAAAGAGGTTGAAGGAGACGAATAGAGACAAGAAATTATTGGTGATTAAAGTAGAAATGTAAGGAGACATATTGGTTATAATGCTTGGCTGAGATCCCAACACCTACACAGTTATTATCAGGCTGGAAACTAAGTTTTGCACCAACTTTCATGACTCAGCTCTCTTTGGATGTGGCGCACTCAAACTTGGTAGTGTACAGAGCGTTATGAGAGCTACAAAACTCCATACCGTTTAAATTTTAACAACGAGCTAGAAAAATCTCAGACATTTTTTGAAAACTAGCGAATTTTGAGGATTTTTGGACTATAAGCCAAAATGAAGCCGTTAGCAGCCTAGACCATGCGCAAAAATGTAGGAATTGTTGTTAGAACTCGGCTCTTTCGGCTCACCAAAAAAGAAATAAAATTTAGGGGCAAGTCGAGATTTGGCGCCCTCACAAATTAGAACAAGTCGCTGCACGCAAGGTTGCTGAGGCCAAACGTCAATGAGTAAGGAGTTAGAATTACAAAATTCCCTGAGACTTCACATATTGAGGTTCTTTGATTTGCTAAACACAATTATCATATTCACTTGTTGATTCAACGCCTCTTTCCTTGTTTAGGGTGAGACCCCATATCGTACACCTACAGTAATCTTGCAAAGCCCTTAGCACGCAACTTCAGTGTTTTCGTGATCAGCATGTCGAACACCCCCCTCCCCCTATGCCAAGCTTCAGCCAAATCTGTTGGATTCTATAGTTTTTTCCTTTATACCAAATACCTACCGTAACTCTCATTGCGACGTCAAAATTCGGTATCAGCTGTGGCTGAGCTTGTAGTTTACATCATAGCCAACACATTTGCAAAATTTGAGTGCGCCATGTTGAGTGAGAGGAAGGTTATTAAATGAGTTGCAAAACTTAGTTTCAACCTAATATTTACCAAGTTTGAATTCTACCTATTTATTCTGGCGCATAGATACAATTGCGTAACGTTGATAATCAGATGTTGCAGTGCTGTTTACCTGAGGAGAATGCTTAAGGGTTGAGGTTAGGTTTATTGAAAAGTAGAATACTATGAGTTTTTTTCTTTCCTTTCATTCGAAAGTAAGCGGCTATTAGCGTTGAGATAATCTCAAGTACTGGTGTTAAATCCAAAACTTAAATTACCATTAAGGTTCTGATTATTACTCCCCTTTTCCAACCATTCTTCTTACGAAGTTTGCTTATTTGCAAGAGTCTGTCTTTGAAGGCTATGTAATCTGAACAGTTACCGTGAAATGCGAGTGTCTAAGTGTTCCTGTTTTGAAAGCATTGGTTATGACTTGGGAACGTTGGAATGCAGTCTACCTATCTATCCGTATCTCACAAGGGAGAGTTCCCAAGTCAGCTCCGCCAACTCGGATGAGTCATATATCACCGTAACGGGTTTGAGACGCTGATTCCAAATCTGCTTTCCTTTTCTGCGGAGCGGCTTTCCTAAAGAAGTTATGAGCGTTTAAAAGTCTAAATTTGTCATGTTTTAAGGGGCTTAAAATTGGCGAAACCTGCACAATAACACGTGGAAGTGATTTATCAGTTTGTATCAAGTATATTGATTACAAGGACGGAACACAGATAATGAAATTTTGTTAGGTGTTGTTTTACAGCTTTAAATGATTTTGAGCCACTTTGAACATGACAAATTTAGACATTAAAACGCTCATAACTTCCCTCGGAAAGTTGCTCCGCAGAAAAGGAAAGCAGATTTGGAATCAGCGTTTCAAGCCCGTTACGGTGATATATGAACCATCCGGGTTGGCCGAGCTAAATTGGGAACTTTCCCTTGTCAGCATTCCAAAATTGTATGCTTTGTACATCTGTTCTGTTATACAGGCAATGATATATCCTAATATACAGTAACCGCCAAAAAGTTCGGACAAGTTGCCCTCCTTTTTTGAGCGTTTATTTTCGGATGGAAAACCAGGATGAAGAAATGATTGTATTGCACAAGGTGATAGAGCTCTTCAAGAGCTACAACCTAGACATTGCCCTTTCTGGAAAGCATGTATTCTGAAAATTTCAAAAATCTTTTGACGATGACGGAGATTTGACAGATGGGGTGGAAGAAGCTTCAGTTGTAGGCTAAACATTTTTCAGCTAAAGTTGAAGAAAGCTCCTTTTGCTATAATTTCATCCTGTAAGGTCAAGACTGTCAATTTTGTTTTAATAGATCCATTTCGAAGCTCTAAGACTGTTCTGGTGTTCATAAGAGAATTCATCCCAATCACTTCTAAGGCTGCCGTTTTCCACCCCATCCGTCAATTCTCTGGGATTGCTCAAACTGAACTTATTTGCACACCATCGTGTCGTGGAAATCACGCCCTTTCGAACAGGCCTAGATACAGGCTCGTAAATTGCCTGATGGCTGAGCTACAATCCTGCGAAGCGGTACTACAATACCGCTCACAAAATGTGCAAAATTTCCGTGAATATGGCGAAATTCCGAAAATTCCGCGAACTTTCCGAAATTTCGCGAAATTCCGGAAAGTTCGTGGAATTTTCGGAATTTCGCGACATTCACGGAAAGTTCGCGGAATTTTCGGAATTTCGCGACATTCACGGAAATTTTGCAATAGAATATCTGCCAACACGACTTACGAATTTGAAAGACATCATGAGAAAGCGATTTTGTAACATCATAATCTGACGAACAATTCAAATAAAGATCTGTGCTAACAAGGAAAGGATACTTGGTGACCGTGGCCCTTGGAAATGAAACGTACACCATTAAATGCATCTTGAAGCGCTAATTCCAAATCTGTTTTCACTATCTGCTGTGCGCTCTTCCGAAAGAAGTTATGAACATTTCTTGTCACTTAAATTTGCACTGTTTGTATGATACTGATGTAGGATTCACCAATGTCGTGAATGTTCGCTTACGCACTAGAAAAGAGCGCCAAAATGAAGTAAAGCTAAACTGTCACCGATACATCAGAATCTAAAAAACCTGGATACTGAGGACTTTGACTGCCTGGATCCCGCAAAATCAATATGGGAAAAAGTCCATAACTTTGTTAAGGGAGTCGTACAGCAGATAGTGAACATAGATTTAGAATCAGCATTCCAAGACGCACCTACTGGTATACATCTCATTGCAAAAGACCACGGTCACCAAGTATCCTTTCCTCGTAAGCATAGTCCGATAGAGGTGTTCATAAAGTTTTGAACTCACAAACTTTTCGCCTACCTGTTGCGGACAATTTCCGCAACAGGTAGGCGAAAAGTGCAGGCGAAGTTGCGATCTTGATTGGTTTAGTTACTCTATCTCACTTTAGCTTTACTGTAAGACTCTCTAGTGCAAAATAACCAGGGGTTTCGTAAAGATCGGGACCAAAAACCACTATAAGTGAAGTTTGCGGTCAATCCGAGAACCTCAATATTTTAACAAAATCTTGCGCCGAGGCCAAGAGTGAGGAGCGAGCGCGCTATATCAGTGTGTATTGTTTCTGAAAAGCTGGAAAAAATGTGGGGTATATAAGTATGAGAGAGGTGTCTAACGTGATTTTTGGGGGAATTACGGGGCAACTTTGTGAGAGCTGATTTTACGGCCTGAACATGCATGTTGGGGGACTAATAACTCTGCGAATATTACAGATATGAGGCTGGAGTTTGTTTTATTGGACAGATCTCTAAAAATATAATTTTTAGAGAGAAGGTCGTAGAATAACAAATTTCCAATAAAAGTACATAATTAACAGCTGAACTTGGGAAATCTGTCAGTAAAGGCGAGTTTGCGACCTTATATCTCTGCAAGTTGTAGGGTTGGGGTAATCACATGTGGTCATTGATATGTACTTTTGATAGCTCTATTTTTCTAGGGGTAGATCATGGCTGCAGCTCCACCGTAGGAGGCGCTATATAAAGGCGATGATGCATATTTTGAATTTTATCTCCGTGGAGAGTAGGGATAACAGGCTGGGATAGCCATTCTTCAGTTTGATTTCGAGGGGGACACCACATATAATTCGGAGAATGCAGGGGCTCCGTCTGTGGGAGCCCATCTATGAACCTTCCTGGACTAAAAAGGGGGTAAATCGGGGTAGAAAAACGCGATTTTCGCTTATTCCTTATTTTTCCTTAATTTTTCTTATTTTCTTCAATTTCGATCGTGATCTGGGATATAAAGTGGACGGAGCTTGCTTAGAGGAGTTTCAGCTGTATAAAAGCACTGGAACTGAGCTTATTATGGAGTTTTTCGAATTTTTCGCTTAGTTTTTCGATAATTTTACCGATTTCCGAAATTTCGAAACCTCCAAAATATCGATTTTATCAATTTTGTCGATTTTTGGGACATCGATTTTTGTCAATTTTCGGGATTTTGAAACCTTCAGATTATTAATTTTATCAATTTTTGTCAATCTGCGAGATTTCACAACCCAGACTCAATCGATTTTGTCGATTTTCGGGGTTTCGCAACCTTTGAAATATCGATTTTATCGATTTTTGTCAATTTTCGAAACTTCACAGCCCCCAGAATACCGATTCTATCGATTTTTGAGGGTTTGGCAGTTCACTAACCTTCAAAATATCGATTTTTCGCTTTTTAGCTGTGAACTTTAAGCCCCGCCCGCTTATGATATTACTATACAATACCGCTCACAAAATGTGCAAAATTTCCGTGAATATGGCGAAATTCCGAAAATTCCGCGAAATTCCTGGAATTTCGCGAAACTTCGCGAACTTTCCGAAAGCTCGCGAAATTCCGGAAAGTTCGCGGAATTTTCGGAATTTCGCGACATTCACGGAAATTTTGCACATTCTGTGAGCGGTATTGTAGTCAGTGGTGAGGGTCATGTGCACGGATTGTTAGGAGTCACTTTCAGCCAAAAAACTCACCAGTACACGTCCTATGCTTGTAGAATGGTAAAGAGCATCTACTTTATCCAAACAGCTTTTTGGGATGCCTTGAAAGGTTTCCATGTGAAGAAATTTGCTTTGAAGGAAAAAAATAGAAATTACTTTTTTTAAAGCAAAACAAAATTCGAACTTGCATTTTTTTGAAAGAAACCACGACCTGATTGTTATCCTCTATGAACTCTATGATTTAGTATGCTTACCTCTCCGGAAAACATCTGTTTTGCTCCAAAAAGGCCTAAATAAATTTTCACGTTCGAAGAAATATTGCCCGAGACATTGTGAAGCGGCCATTTTCGGACTTTTTCTAAAAAAAGGTTTTTGAAATTTTCAGAATACATGTTTTCCAGAAAGGGCAATGTGTAGGTAGTAACTCTTGAAGAGCCCTATCACCTCATGCAATACAATCATTTTTTCATCCTGGTCCATCCGAAAATGAACGCTGAAAAAAAGGAGGGCAACTTGTCCGCAACTTTTTGGCGTCAATGTATATCAAATATTCGTACTTTGAATCCAAAAAGCTGGTTTTGGCAACACTTGTGTTAGTTTCTATGATATGTTCATTATGATAAATTTCCTGCAAAGACTGTTTGAATAAGATGAATGCTTCTGAAAATTGTAACACATCCTCGATGTATTTAAATGTTATTGAACGTATACAAATTTTCCAAGTCACTATTAGCGCTACCATCCTTCTAAATATTCGTATTCCATATACGCTAAGCTTAAGTCAGCCGCTTGCGGACTACATGATGCCCCCTGTGGAAGCCTCTTTCCTGCTTATAAATCACGCTAGCAAAGCTTAGATAGCCATTATTGAGGCTTAGATAACTGTTATTGAGAAGGGGGCGTCTATCATATATAGACATCTATATGTCTTCTATCTGATAGTAATTCCCTCTATTTGTATTTACATTGACAGACTTGAAAAATCAGCGAGAAATACCTTTTTATTCCCTCAAATGATATGCTTCACACATTTTTATATCAATACTGCTGCGATCGCGAAGGATCCTGCATCAATTTCCGGACAACCTAATACATCACTTTCACAAATCTTCAAATTACCTACAGTGCACACGTGCTACCTTACTCATTTCGAGAACAAGCGGACTCTTGCAAGCGCAGTCCAGACCGCCTGAGGTGAGCGCCTCTAGAATGTAATGGTAGTATAGCATCTGTCAGAAAATTTGTTTTTTCTGATTTTGAAGTTTAGTTGAGTGCTGAGGCAGACCTGTTTGCGAGTATGTCACAATTTTTGTTTGTTTACAAGCTTCGATAGTTAACAACTTTGCTGCAGAAGCACTTGACACACTGTGTTAATCACGCCACAGGTAATTTGGGGTAACTACGGAGCGCATTGCGTTCTTAGAGTCAAGTGTCATTTCATTTCGGACAGCGTACACGAAAAAAGTGCTTCTTCTTTTCCAAGTTTCCTGTACTAGTTGTTTTGAGGCCAACGAGCCGTGAGAGCTTTAGACTAACGCAAGAACTGAAGGTATTAGAGATCATTATAAAGTAAACGTATGTAAAGAAACACCGTTCCACTTTTATTTTATCCACTTGTAGTGACACCTTTGTGATTTAACGATGATGAAGAGCACAGTTTCCCAAAGTACTTGCTGCAATTCAAAAACTTTTTGCAATCTGATAAATTTGCAATAGAAATTAGCAATAATTTAGATCCTACAATCTCTATGCATAGCAAAAATATTCTCAGAGACAGATCAACTTTCCTAATACATTCTTGGGATCCCAAAATGTATTAAAATAGCCGATGATATTTTCTTGATGAAAATAAACTAGATGTATAATTTTTCTTTTTTTATGTGAGAAGCAGAAGCACAGCTTTAGTCGTTTATGCAAGTCTTTCAAGTTATCACAACCGAATTTTATGTTGATTGTCAGCATGTGAAAAAAAAAGATTCTTGACCTTGATTGAGGGATTCGTTTAATAAAGCCACAAACAAGAGAAGCAGTTCTACTTTTTTCAAGCAATTTTAAGCATTTAAACTTCGATTTTCTGCCAATTCCTTTCATGAGAGCAAAACTGATGCGAATGAAAGGCGCTATTTGAGATGTGTTCATAATGAGCGATGATGACAGCTATCGCACTTGTGAATCAGTGCAAAAGATTCGCTATATGTTAGGCAATATGTTCAAACAGGACGATAACCCATTGTACCAAAGCCCAAACTTCAAATTTCAAACAATTTCAAATCGCCAAAAGGCACAATTTGCAGATGGTAAACCCGCGGACTCGCAGGGAGGTTCTTTTGTTCAAAAACTATGCCGCACTATCGTGATCGTAGACATAAAGACATTGGGCTATTACTTGCTCCGGTACTTGCGGCTTCAACAAATACTACTTTAATCTCAACATAGAAGAATCTTGAAGGCTTCAGCTGTGTCGCAAAGCAGTCAGAGCGCTCAATAAAACGGAATCCTTGTATGTCTAATTAGCAAATTAATCTTGCCGTACAAATGACCAAGTTATTGCTGATGACAACCAGTGGTGATGAAGATAGAGGCAAAACGAGATAGCCCAACTTTCACTGGCAGGATTTTTCAAACCAACCTATTATCTGCTTCTGAAAGAAAATTTATGAATTAAAATGATATTGTTTGGCTTTCGGTAAAATTCGAACCGTCTCACCTCAGGTGGTTTTTACAATTCTCAACTAGCAAGGAAATTTTTTTACAAAAGACAATAAGAGGAGAATTTTAGCACAAGTTTTTCTTAAAAACGCACTTACAAAACTGCATCAATTCTAATACAATTTTTCACAATATGGATATCTATAAATACTACAGAAAGCACAGTAAAGATAATAAAATTCCCTAGTGTTGGTGTAGATAGGTCTCTGGATAGTATATCTTGCACATGTGAATTTGTACCATTCTTTGAATGTCACCTGTAAAGTTTCCGTTAATTTCACGGGAAGCGCCATTCATCAAAGTGGACAATTTTAGTTAACAATATCAAATCTGACATCTTATCTAAAACCCTTGAAAGAAAAATATGTGGCTTTAGAACAATGTAAAAACGCTACTTGTGAAAGACTATAAACTTGCTGTTGGCCGACTGTGCAGTAAACGAGCACACTCTCACCCAGATGGTGTGTCGTCATAGTTTGAATTTGTAAGTTTATATAGGCATTTCGCATCTAAGGATTAGGCGTACATCATTGAAATCAACATCATACACCTAATCTCAAATGGCCACTTAAACCTGCTTTCTTTGTCACTTAATGTTATTGCACAAACATGAAAGTTCTTGCATGGGGAAAGCGATGTCTCTAGCAGGGCAGCTTTCGAAGGTTCATAAAAACGATACTATTTGAGAATAAATCATTGCAAACTGATTTGGTCAAAACCAACAAATCAATCTGTCTATAGCATAGTGAACAACTGCTGCAGCAGCAATGAGATTTTTGTTCGGAGAATTTCATCTTATAAACCAAATCTTCACTTGCGAAACCATAAGTCAGAATGCGGTAGAATAGCACAAACCTTGCTTTATCTGACTGATAGCGGAGTAGTAACACTGAACTAAATTTCGCTGAAAACTTTTAAAAAACAATTTTTAGAAAAAAGTTGAATCTTCTTTTTTTGAATTGGATAGTAAATGCACTTTTGAAAAGTTCAAGTTTTTATTTCACCCTGAAATAAAAAATCTTTTTCTACATAAAGTTATCGAGAGTAAATTTATTGCTCAAAATTTCTGAAAATTATGTCTCTGGGAGCATTTTGTAGCAAAACCAGTAAACCCTACAATGCTTTCAAAAATTTCGCTTTCTAAGTGAGGAAGAGCTTTCAAATGGTGTAAAAATCTTTTTAAGAAAAGGCTTTTACTCCGAAAATAAACTCCAAAGAAGGAGTGAAAGAAAGATCAAAACATTTGTGAACAAACTAGTTTTCAAGACATATGAAACATATAAGCCCGGGGTTTCTTATTTTCACAAATCATCTATTTCCGATTAATTCTAATCAATTTTAAGCAACATTCACCGCAATGAAACATCTGACAGGGAGAAGATACTTAGTCGAAAGACCAATCCAGATGAGACATATATCGCTTCGAAGCGCTTGAAACGCTGATTTCAAATCTGTAGTTTTTAGCAGCGGAGCGGTTTTGTAAACGGAGTTATGAGAAGTGTTTCCCTCTGGGGCAGAGGTGCCCTTCGGCAGGTTTTCTCCTTATCTATCAGCACTGTAGAGGAGTACCAAATGGCGGAAACTGGCTTAGTGGTAAGTAATTTGAATAAAGATCACAATAAGGATTATAATACTCGTATTACTTTGGTTTTTTTAACACTTCTAACTTCGATTAGCATCCATATCATCAGAAATTTCAGGTTTTAGGGCTCTAAAGCCATTTAGAGGCTCAATTTTGCAAAAATTGAGATAGAGTTGCATGCGAAGGGGATTGAAACCTTGACACTCTCCTTATCAAGCAAGTTACTTCTAGGCTAATTGGCACCAGTTGGTACTCCTTTACAGTGCTCAAAGATAGGGGGAGACCTGCTGAAGGGCGCCTCAAACCCCAGAATCAAACAGCCTTCATAACTTCTTCTACAAAACCGCTCCGCTGCTAGAAACTACATATTTGGAATCAGCGTTTTAAGGCTTTAAAGGCAACGGCTCGACAGAATAGACCTACCTTAGATTCTGACACAGATGGATAGAAGGCTCTCCAAGTGAACCGAAACAGCAACTCCGCGCCGAAAATGTGAACTCTGCAAGCCAGGGAGCGGCCCAAGCACCGCTCCCTCTCCTCCTTTCGCTCCCCTAACACCTTGTTCGGACGAGTGTGTTATTCCGCTAGAAAACGCGCCCTCACTCGTAGCTTCTTAGGGCGGAATTGTTCTAGCGCTCTCTACCTCCTTACCCTGCGTCTCTGACGGCAGAGAAAATACGGCTCACTCTTCCGCGCCCGTCTAGGGGGGTTTTAAAAGACGGAGTTTCCCATTTTCGCGCTAAGGGGAGTTCATATCGTGATTTAGGGGGCCGGAATAGCCTCAAATCGGCCAAAACCCACAAGTTGAAAATCTGCCGAGCCGCTGCCTTTAAGATGATTTAAGTTTCGTCTGGATTGGTGCTTTTAACTAAATATCTTCTCCTTGTGAGACCTGAGATTAAGTAATAACGATTATGCTCATCTGAAAAGTTGTAAATCAGAATGTCAATTTAGCGTAAGGTACATTTGAATACATTATTATTTGAATTATACAATTCAGTGATTACCAAGAAAGGGAAGTTCCGTGTGTTCAATGAAAAGCTTGTTACCCGCTACCAACAAGTGATCATTACCTGAGAGATAGGTGGCTTTTTCCAACTTCCATAACATCAATTGGCCTTCGAAAAATCTGATAAGAAAAGCATCTAACTTAGATTGATCTTTTAGAGAGACAATATAATCTAAACCAGCATCGAACGCTGATCCTAATTGGGCTATTTCTAGCTGCGACGCACTAAAGTGAGTTATGAGCTTTTTACTGTGAGGATACAATGTTATAAAATTAAGAAAGCCATATCAAGCTTGACCTCTCGCTGACCTGGTCTCATATTCGTATAGCGCTTGAAAATATACGCGCAAATAATCGCTCACTCTGAATATAACATGGTGAGCGTCCCTTTGATTTCTGCGCCTTTGCGAAAGGACTCGTCGGAGCGTGTCAACCATGAACTAAGTTGATCTTGAAGCAAGTAGGCATTTTTCGATAGCAATATGCGCATTTTAGCAAGCATTATATCCCTTTTGCAGTACGACGAATACCACTGCTTCTCTGCTATTCATACAGTCGACTCTTTCCATATGATCATGTGTGCATTGCACACACTGTCCATTTTTGGTGTCCTTATCCTAGATTTGGGATAGCAATACGACAAGAAACTAACGAATTGTTGCCGCTTACGTCTCTTTGTGGAGAATAACCCACAAAGAGACGTAAGCCGCAATTTCGCATGGAAGGAAAACTAAAGAAAACACCAAAAACACTTACCCGAATAGGTATCTGCTGCGAAACCTCCAGCATAAGAACAGATGTGGACTGTGCGTGCAATGACACACATGAACATAAGAAATGACTCGAATGCATTTTGACAGACGTCTCAAAAGAGTAATTTGACACCATGTCTCCATAAAAAGGGAAAGTTGTATGAAGACAATGACGGAAGAGCAAAAAATGTAAAGTAGATAGCAAAAAAAAACATCCGAGAATCAGTGGCTATCCCCGTAATAGCTTTAATTTCTTTTGGCGGCATTCCATACAGCAATTTTCGCTTCAGGACTCGCTGGTTCCTTGAGAAAGTGGGGAATTTTGTTTTTCAGAAGTAATGACTATTCTCAAACAGCGATGTCAAGAAGAAACGAGAAGTTTCATTTTTTCGAAGTCAAAATGCACGTGAAAGCCAGTCTACTTTTTTAATGCGGCGACTTTGTCTGCGTTGTTTTGCTCAATATTTGATCAAGAAACCCAAACATGCCAAAAACGGTTGTATTCACTCCAGGAAAGAGTAGCTAAGCAAAAACAACTTTTTGCTTCAATAAATACTTTGCCATAATGAAAAGGTTTCGGCGTCTTGTCTACATTATAGACAAAGGCAAGATTTCTCTTCCACAGAAAAAACAACTGGAAAGAGTTAAGTTGAAGAAAAAATAAAAAGATTTTAAGAATAATGGTTTTACCAGATTTCTCAACCAAATCAAATATTGGAGAGCGGCAACGCTATAAGCATATTAGTAAGTGAAATCAAGCTCTACAGGCTAAGATCAACTTGTTGATTAATGAATTCGAATGGCGGAGAAAAGAGTATCAATGTCAATTGCTCTGTGAAGCTCGTGGGGAACGGGAGTAGTGAGTTATCCTGCTATGGTGGAGGCGCTTACAAGCAAAGGAGAAAAATTAGAGCCGACAGGGGCAGTGGTCTGTCGTAGTTTTCTGCGTTCTAAGTGAAACTCTGTTGCCGCAATTGTCGCAGGGTGGCTTACAATCATGCACCATCCTCCGTTGAGAGCTAAAAAATCAATTTCCTTGTAGAAAATTGTTTGGCAAGCAGATAAAGTGAAATTGCTGCTTTTTTACATTAGAGCACCGATGTAAAGATTTTAAGTTATTACTTTGAGCTATCATAGTAGCTACAATGTCACTAGGCTTATGCTGTAAGCTTGTTCTTAATTTGCCTTACTTTGCAAACGTCTTGGTAGCGTTCCATCTGTTGTGCAATATCAAAGGCGGTTTCACGCAATGATCTTTCCGTCAATGTCCAGTTTTTTTCATGGTCCCAAAGCCTGGAATTCAATCAGCCCATAAACCGAAGAAAAACTTTGCTGACAGCGACAACCCACTTATACTCTGCTTTGAATATTATTGTGTCTCCAATCCAGTATTCAGTAGTTATATAGTAGTAAATTTTTTTATATAGCCAACTCGGAGTTGGGTCGTATACCTAAAAGAAGTGCAATGTAGAAAAGAAAAGCCTCAAAACACAATTCTACATCCTTAATTTTTTTCCGATTTCTTTCAATGTAACTAGCAGTGGCGTATAGGATTTTTGGTCTTGGAGGGAGGAAAAGAAAAAAATTTGAATAATGCGTGGTATTAGCCACGCACTCAGAAAAATTTTATGCTTCTTGGAACTTTTGAGCATTTTATTTTGCAAAATACAGATTCGCTAGTTTAAGAGTTTTCAGTTAGTACTTATTTGAGATGCACAGTGCAGTAGTACGCAAATTCAATATTGAACAAGTTTGAACTTACTAGGTGTCCACTAAAGTCTATTTTACTTCCAGCACAATGATCCCAAAATGCTTGCGTGATGTTCATAAAATCAGCTCGTTTGTTTATAAGTGCCCTCGAGTTAACTTTCCAGAAAGTATCCCTCTTAGAAAGAGCTGGCGAAAACTGAAATAGGTGTGAAAATCAAGTCAAATCTTAAGATTGCAACTTACAGTGAAGAAGCAATAGAACAGCACTCCGGATGATATGTGGAAACATACTCTTACCATCTCTACGCTGAAAAATTTTGCGAATAGTGGGCTTCATTGGAGACTTAGCGGGACCCCACTGGCCTGATTACTCATGTGTAGGAGTGTACGATCATTGATATAGTTTGTCGCATTGTAAACTGTGTGTATCTTGCGACTATATGTGCTTTGATACAACGTGATATGTAATAGCCTCATTAGTCATTTTTTTGGCAAATTATTGATCGATATTGCTGCGCAAATCGCAGTTCAATACATAATTTCACAATAACCAATCGTCATTGAAAGCCGTGCTTTTACAAACTTCACAATTTTTTTGTATCTCAGCTATGATGCGCTTACATTAAGTTTCATGCTGCTTAGTCAATGTGTTGGCAATTTACCAAATTTCGTGCAAAATCGCAATATCTTTTAGCGTCAGAGAACTGAAGAGGAGGCGTAGTTATCATAAGGCTGAAGTGCTCGAAGGCAATCATGTTCATATTCGCAAAGCTTCAAAGCTTTCCCTCCGTATCGAGCAATAGGCAAATCTTACGGTGCAAAGGCACAACGCTACTTCGAAATTGGTGTGTATGCGCAAGAAAAAAGGAGAATTTCCTGGAACTACGCACCTAATTTTCGCATGAGTATCAGTCAAGATGTTTTAATTTCGTTTTTCGTTATATCCTATAGACATAATCTGCACACTTTTCCTTTTGAAGTGAAATTAAAAGCGCGAATGCTAAAAACAAAGCGATATAAATACAACTATAGGGCTTATCAAACGCAGTGTCGCTTGCATCAGCATCTCCAATCCAGCGCTGGACTCTGCGACTCTTCCCGAACATGCTCTCTAATCACTTTCAGTCGATTAAGGCTCCGCCTTTCCCACGCTCGCCCTGGGAAAGTGATCAGTGGCCGTATTCATCAACGAAACCTGAGGGTTAAGCTTACCTTCCAGGGTTAGTTTAACCCTCAGGCTTCATTGGCCGTATTCATCAACCATAGGCTAGGGTTTACCACGGAACGCAATCTACCCGTATCGATCAACGAACCTCTGGTCGTATTCATCAACCCTGAGGGTTAAAGTAACCAGAGGTGCGATAGGGGGAGCCAAGTCTCCCCCTACCTTCACTTTTGAGCTGGTACGGGGTGACCACCTTCACTTTTGGAATAAAAAATTTTTCGCTGGACGACAAAGAAGGAAAATAAGCAAAACAAACGCAAAAAAGATTATTGAAAGCATATATTTATGTATACGGCGGCATATATATTTAAAATAAAGGTTTTTAGTAAATGGTGTATTTGGAAGTAAAGCTTAGCAAAACTGTACGGATTTTATTAAGCAAATTATGTTATAACGTATAGCGAAGGAAGTAGGTCGATCCAGGCAGTAACCGCGGAGAATCAGAATTTCGAATAAAAAAATAGTGAAAAATCATGCAAAATTTCCACTGTTATAAATCTGTTGTTTGAAGATGTCAGCAGTTGCGACTTCATAGGTTTTGAAGAGTAGATGTTGCTCTATCAGCTAGTGAAGGAATCGGGTCGATTTAAGAGATAGTCGTTGAAAACCAGAGTTCTAAAACTTTACGCCATTTTTGCGTGTTTTTTGACTGTTGAGAGTTAAACTCTTATAAATCTTGAATGTGGAAGTGTATGATGTTGCGACTTCATAGGTTTTATAGAGTAAGGTTTGCCTTATCAGAATATGTCTTGTCCGTTCCGATCCATTGAAACACCTCCGAGATCCAGAGTCATGAAAAAGCAGGTAAGAAAGAGCTTTTTGAACTTCAACAGCTCATAACTTCTTCAGAACTGCATGAATCATGTTGCGACTTCATAGGTTAGATTCCTCTCATCAAGGGCTTTCAGATGATATATAATATGTGGGGGTTTAGAGCCTCCTGCGAATTATGACCGGGGGGGGGGAGACTTTTTAGGCCAAAGTCTCCCCCTCGCCCATTTTAATGTATTGGCTGGAGGCTGCCGGGGGAGACTTTGGCCTAAAAAGTCTCCCCCCCCGGGCATATGCCGTAAGAGGCGCGAAACCCCCACATATTATATATCATCTGAAAGCTCTTGACGAGAAGAATCTAACCTATGAAGTCGCAACATGATTCGTGCAATCCTGAAGAAGTTATGAGCTGTTGAAGTTCAAAAAGCTCTTTTTTACCTGCTTTCTCATGACTCTGGATCTCGGAGGTGTTTCAATGGATCGGAACGGACAAGACATATTCTGATAAGGCAAACCTTACTCTATAAAACCTATGAAGTCGCAACATCATACACTTCCACATTCAAGATTTATAAGAGTTTAACTCTCAACAGTCAAAAAACACGCAAAAATGGCGTAAAGTTTTAGAACTCTGGTTTTCAACGACTATCTCTTAAATCGACCAGATTCCTTCACTAGCTGATAGAGCAACATTTACTCTTTGAAACCTATGAAGTCGCAACTGCTGACATCTTCAAACAACAGATTTATAACAGTGGAAATTTTGCATGATTTTTCACTATTTTTTTATTCGAAATTCTGATTCTCCGCGGTTACTGCCTGGATCGACCTACTTTTTTCGCTGTACATTATAACAAAATTCAATCAATAAAATAAGTACTGTTACGCTGAGTTTTACTTCCAAATACACTATTTGACAGGCACGTTTACTTTAGATATTTATGACGCTGTATACATAAAAAGGTGCTTTCAATTATCCCTTTTGCATTTGTTTTGCTTATTTTCCGCGCACTAACGGCAATGACCTGGAAGGATAGACGTTGATGCTCCCCCCCCCCCGGTCGACGTTTTTGGGAGGTGAGTGTCCGGCACTACCACCTTCACTTTTGGCCGGCCAGTGGTAGCTAGGACCACCTTCACTTTTGGTGGGCCCGGCTCCCCCCATCGCACCTCTGAAAGTAACCCCGGAGGGTTAAGGCGTCAGCTACGCGTGCGCTGTGCAAACTCACGTCACAGAATGCCTAAGTACGGGCTAAATTCACTTTATACTTCTATTCTTTCACTGTTATAGTAGTATAGCCAACGAAATAAGCTTCTAACACTAGTTTTTATAATACATCTCTAACATGCTTGTGCAGCATCCAATCTTACAGCGTGAGTTTATTTTCATGTGTGCAATTGTGCAGTGTAAGTTCTACTTTTGCGCATTCGTTTTATACCGGGCTTCTGCTACTTTTTTAGGGGTCAGTGCGTGTTATTATAAAGGGGTTCTTCTGTTTTGGCACTTGTCAGAGTGTAATGCCATTTTTCCTCGTCGCATTCATTTGTCACCAAAGCTAGAATTCTTTTCCTCGCGAAGTCAGTGTTTCATGTACTTCGAATATGAACATAAAACGAAGGAAACTATAACTATAACAACAACGAGTACTAAATACTACAATACTCGTTGATCGTTTCTCATAAACTATTAGATGCGAGTAAATGTTTGTATGAAGTAGGATAGAGTTAACCTTGCTCTGAGCTAGGGTTAAATTAACCCTAATGAATCACATAAGTTTAACCCTCCAAGGTTAGTTTAACCCTCACGGTTCGTTGATGAATACGGGTTAGTCGCTTTCGGGGTAAAATTAACCCTCAAGGTTAGATTTAACACTCAGGGTTAAGCCTACCCTGTGTTTCGTGAATAAGGGTTAAACGCTTTTCAGGGTTAAACTAACCCTCCAAAGTTAGTTTAACCCTCGGGGTTCGTTGATGAGGCAGTAAAAGGCAGTAAAAGCAGTCAGAACTTTGCATAGCAGTGAGCCGAAGCGCCTCATTTGCAATTCTTCAAAAACGTCGCTTTAAACTGGAATTTTGAGTGCGTGACAATTAGAATAGTATTCTACCTGACCGTCTTGCCCATTTATAAGTACCGGCTTTAATACAAATACTTCTCCTTCAACATATCATAGCTTTTAGTTTTTTCGTAACTTTAGGAAAGTGATATATTTATCTGCTAAATTCAGAAAGATTAATTCTGCCCGTAAGCGTAATTCTCCGAAAACCCGTGAGTGCGAAGGTAACAGAAACTGTTGCAGAAAAAACGAAGTTTCAAATGAAGAAATGCACTTTAGAGTGTTGCAATCTCATTTCAAATCATTCAAGATTCGTTCAGATTAATTTGGCAAATATGATTTTCCGAAAAAGTCGTAAGTGATATGTGGAAGGGTAAACGCAGTTAGCCGGAAGGCAAAGAAATGACGAGCCCTAAGCGCTGCTAAGGAGTTTATGCCAACAACGATATGATATCTCTTGAGAGTAAGCAATTTCAACGATTCGAATTTTCTCCAATCCGCTGCAATTACTGCAGTGCTCAAGAGCGCCAAAACCGTCCAAAGAGCTCGCGACTACATTGACGGGCACGCGGACGATTGATACCTTTCCATTGCGAGGCTGTTGCAGATCCAAACACCAGGATTTTTCTTCCGTTTTCATCCCTGTAAATCTCATAAACGCTGCCTACTTCCGATAGGCTTATGTTCAAAGAATGGCTGGGTTTTGAGTTGGCTTTATCTCACATTTTGTGTATAAAACATTAGAGTGTGTGTTTTTCTACTTTTCATAGATCGCTATTGCTTTTTGGTTTTCGACAAACTTTAAGCTGCAGGCTGAAGTTGTCAAAGTGAGGTAGATGAGAATGATGTTACAGTAGCACTGATTTAGGGAAAAATCCACTGCATTCATTGTTTATATCGATTCTCCCGCAAACTTAACCGGGACGCTGGTACAAAGTAAGCGAGCATGCTGAGTAGGAATAGAATATGGGACGGAGAGATGGTGAAGAAGCGAGAAAGGCGGTGGATGTATAGTGTAAAAGATGCACCAGTGTCTATCAGGATGTCGACAGTGACCGTGGAAGCCGAGCCGGCTATACTAGATAGGCTAATAATCCTTTGAATATTATCTGTTAGAATGGGTCTAACCAAAAAACTTCTATAGAAGGCGCTCTGTAGCAAGGGAGCAGAAATACTTCAAAAACAATGGTGAACTGAAGGAGTGAGTGTACTAGCATTTTGTGCCATCATTTAAAGATAATTAGTTTGCCGATTTGCTTGCTGATCACCGAATTGGCTCTCAGCACCTCAAGGGCCACAACATTGTTGTGCTCTAACGAAAGAAGTCTCATTTGCAGCTAATAAGGCCGGCTCTGATCAAACAGAGACTGCTTGAGATACAGTCGTTTTCTTTTTCAGAAATGAGATTTGTGAAAGAAGTCTGGTTTAAGGATATGTCCGCGCTAATGTAAATGGTAAGTGACAACTTTGCATTAACTTAATACTTTTTGCAGCAAAAGCGAACTTTGCATTAACTTAATACTTTTTGCAGCAAAAGCGAAAGAAGCTTAATTGTGCAAACATGTTCGCTATCTCACCCGCCAGTGCAAAAAGACTAAAGCAAGCCTTGGTCACACTTGTGCCGCAGGGTAGTATCAATAATGCCATAGATCGCGGTGCGGACCGCTGCTCTGTAGACAAACTGACTCTACCGCTTGAGGAACAGCGGATTTGTGCAAGTTTGGTCGAATGAGTAAATTATAGCATTTTTTAAAACAAGGTTGTTGTTTTATTAACAAATTCATATTGACTCAAGATCGCCTAATAAACGGGCAGATAACGACATCACAATTTAAACATAGATGGACATGAGCAATTTGAGCTGGTGTAAAAACAAAAAGGAAAATATGTTCTATTTTTCTTATTCTGAGTTGTATCCTCAAAAATTGTTGATTCTTTGAAGTAGGCACCTAAATTATGCAGTTTTGAGTTTTGTCGCCCGAAATCTGGTCAAATTAAGTATTATTCTATAAGGTACTTATGAGATTTTCTCCGGTTCTTCGCCTTTGCACACTGCCTCCGTCAGTTCAAATTCAAATTACGATTCAAAGGCACCGTCCACGCAAATTCTCGACTTCCATGTTTTTGCCGTTTCGGGTCCTTGCTTGTGTGAGTGTTGGATCAAAGAACTCAGTAGCACTAAACGTCCACAAAGTTATTTTTACCTTACATCAAGTGTTTTCCACATTTTTGCCTCAAGTTGCCGACAATTGTGCAAGTAGGTGAGTCACGTAAATTATCATTCAGGGCGCAAAAAACTGTAAATATTGTTCAGTTTCAGACTATTCATCACTACAATTTACAAAAGCATCTAGAGAAGCTCGTAAGCAGCGAAATTCACTTTTGAGCACTTTGAAGGAACTGTTACGGTTACAAGTTGTTGGAACCTCATAAAACTTTCAGATGGGATAACAATCTACCATTCGTATAAGGCCACGGACATATATCAAGCGATTCCATCGAAACGTGGTCGTCACGCGAACTGGCAGTTTCCCAGATATCAGCGGATCCACTACGTGTGGGGTTCAAGGCTTAGGCCCATCACCTTTAGGAGGCTAAGAATACATCCAGAATCTTGCTTACAAGCCTCGAGCTTATGAGCAAATGTTGCCAACTGGAATTGCGCGCGGCATGACCGATGCCTAAATTAGCAGTAACCATACCACCTAGTTGCTAAATGCGCCTGCTTATACGGGCCAGATCAAAACTCACTTTAGCTTATTCTCTGGTCCAGTTTGCTAATCAATGTATTGTGAGGTTTAGTCGTAAAGCTTAGCAAAATATATCATCGGCTCCCAGATTCGTGCGGAGGCGTAGCCTTGCCAACTCAAAGCAGCAGGCTTGGCCTAATAAAAGGGACAGTCCGCAACCCACCTCCACAACACGAATTTTGGGAGCCGATCATATGTAAGAATGATTGCTATACCTAACTATCAAGTTTACCAAAATCCATATTCGACTTCCATCAAGTTTACCAAGACCAGAATAGCTGGAAAATGAATTGATTTCTAACCATTCTCATAGAAGCATCGAACCACTGGTTTACAAAAGCTAATCTTTTCTATGGTAACAGGTATAAGTTTACTTTCTGGCAAAAACGGCATCATTCAAAAATCCCACAAAAAGGCTTTTCTCTTCTTTGAAAACATGAAATATTATGCGGGTGCAAAAGTTCTGTCAAACCATTTTTAAGCAGGGCTCGGCACAGGTGGCCTGAAGGGGAGGCTGGCCTTACGGCCACCTGGACGGCCTGTTATAAATTTTCCTTTCTCGCATAAATCTAAACTTTTAACATAATTCAACTCTACATCCTCTTACCCATCTATATAATTTTGAATAGCCGCCCCCCCCCCCCTCTCCGCTTAGTTACACCCTCCTATATTCTACCTCTAGGCACATAGTTTCACGCGTAAAATGCACCTTTTTCGGTCATTCAAGCGTGCGGCTCAACCGCCTCGTTGCCTTTCAAAAAACGAAATTTATGCCGCACGATACTCTCAGGCAGTATGCAGCACAGTATATAATTTTTTGGTTGCGAAGTTCTTCGGAGTCTCTGTGCTGTTCGATTTTAGAAAAAAAATTTCAAGCGTTTTATACGCGGGAAATTAAAGTAATTTTATCACTCATTGTCAGCAGACATGAAGGTGTTTTGAGGTATTTTCTTAGAATTTTACCTTGACAAGTTAACTCAAAGAATTTAGTAGTCCTAAATAAAAGTACCGTGAGGTAAATTCTATCTCAAGTACCTTAATTCTGCCTGATATCAATCGTAATCTTTATTCATCAGACGGACTGCATTTACCGTGAGCTAAGTTCTTAATACAACTTCTAACCCTGGCTGGAAGCAAGATTGAAAGGATTCCTTTTAAGATCATGGACTTTCAGAAGCTGTTTTTTTTTGCATAAATAATGTAGTGTCGTCCCTCGCGGGGGTTTTGAGCCCAACAAGCTATCCCTGCGAGTAAATTCTTGTTCGACACAGTGATAATATGGAAAGCTCCTTCAATCTTGGAAGAGCCACTGGTAAGGCAGCGCCAGTGGGGACAAGGTTTGAAAGGCGATCTAGGCTGCCGAAAACGAGATGGATTATGATGACGATCTGTACTTACAACGCGAGGACGCTGGCATCGGACGCATCTATCGAAGATCTCATGATGCAAGCAAGGAAGATTAAGTACGACGTCATCGGACTGACCGAGACAAGGAGGCACCACCCGCTGAACGCCACATTTGAGACTGGAGAAGAACTGTTTCTAGGAACATGCGACAGTCGAGGAGTAGGTGGAGTGGGAGTCCTTGTCAACACGAGTTTGGCCATGAACATCGATTCGTTCGAACAACTTACAACTCGAATCGGACGTTTGCGAATATCAAGATGTGGATCAATCCCTGCCTTGACCGTCTTCATTGCGTACGCCCCAACATCCAGCTACGACGAGGACGAACTCGAGGAATTTTATATGGACTTGGAGAAGTTCTACAGAGAAGATCATACCTTCTACAAGATCATCGTCGGTGATTTCAACGCGAAGATCGGAACTAGAAGGTCGACTGAGGAACTTCACATCGGAACCCATGGTTTGCAGTGGAACGAACAAGGGGAGAGACTGTCCGAGTTTATCATGACGACGAGGACTATCCATGGAAACTCACAGTTCCAAAAGCCCTCTTCCCTACGCTGGACCTGGGAATCGCCCGGTGGAGAGTACCATAACGAGATTGACCACATCATCGTCAACAGAAGGTACTGCCTGACGGACGTCGCTGTTGTTCCGAAGTTCTACACGGGATCAGACCATCGTCTTCTGCGCGCCAAATTCTACTTTCCGCGGAATGGAGAGAGAGCCGTCAAGTTCAGGAAACATCGTCCCATGAATACCACCAACTGGGATCTGTTTTCTTCGATATCCGGCTCATGGCGAGATACCGTGATGGACAACATCGACGAAGAATACGAACGGTTCGTACAACATCTCCACGGTTGTGCCAAGGAAGCTCAGAGTCTAAGAAATACGAGAAGGCGTCTCACCACGGGGACTTTGGAGCTGATACGCCAACGTGGACGCGCACGAGCCACAGGCAACTACCGACTGACGTCCGAGCTTGCGAAGCGATGCAGAGAAGCGATAAAAGAAGACCTTAAGGAGAGAAGAATAGCATGATGGTTGACGCCGCGGAGGCTGGAAGAAGTATACGCAACGCCCGCCGAAGCTTCGTCAACTTCAAGACAAAGATGACCGCACTTCGTCGTCCTGACGGAACCATAACTGCTTCCCGAAGATCAATGGAGAAGGTCATCCACGACTTCTACTCGGATCTTTTTGCGAGCCACGTCCACCTTCCACCATGCCATCTCAAGGAGGACGAGTATGTCGCACCGTCTGTTCTTCCTTCCGAGATTCGTCATGCTATCATGTCGATGAAAAACCGTACAGCACCCGGCCCCGACAGGATTAAGCCAGAACATCTGAAGAATCTTTCGCCAGTTCTCATCAAGACTTTGGCAAGGCTCTTCACGCTGTACCTTACGGAAGGCAAGGTTCCAAGACAATGGAAGACCAGCAAAACCGTGTTGCTGTACAAGAAGGGAGATCCCTGCGACATCGGCAATTATCGCCCTATCTGCTTGTTGTCTGTAGTCTACAAACTCTTTACGCGAGTCATTCTTAACAGGATCGGAAGAGAGTTGGACGAAGGACAACCATGCGAGCAAGCTGGGTTTCGAAGAGGATTCAGCACGATCGACCACATACACACGGTGTCAAGGCTCATTGAAGTGTCACGAGAGTATAAGATGCCGCTCTGTCTCACCTTCATCGACTTGAAGAAGGCCTTTGACTCGGTTGAGACTGAAGCCGTCATCGATGCCTTGAGCAATCAAGGTATTCCGACTCATTACATCAAGATAATTCGTGAGCTGTATAACGACTTCACAACCACCATAACACCATTCTACAAGGACATCATCATTGACGTGAAGAGAGGCGTGCGACAAGGCGATACTATATCGCCGAAACTATTCAGTGCCGCTCTGGAGAACGTCATGCGTAAGTTGGAATGGGACAACATGGGAGTGAAAGTCGACGGCCGGCAGCTACACCACCTTCGCTTTGCTGATGACATCGTATTGATAACACCAAGCATCACGCAGGCGGAACAAATGCTGGCCCAGTTTGACGAAGTGTGTGGAAAGATCGGTCTACGGCTGAATCTAACGAAGACGATGTTTATGAGGAACGGAAGAGTGCCTGATGCTCCTTTCATGCTCAACGGGACGAACATCACCGAATGCTCAAGCTACACCTACCTAGGTCGTGAACTCAATATGATGAACGATCTAGCTCCGGAACTGAGCAGGAGGAAACGTGCAGCGGGAGCATATAAGACAATTGAGGACGTAGTGAAGAAGACCAAGAACATCCGGCTCCGCGCCCACCTTTTCAACTCGACGGTTCTTCCTGCTTTGACGTACGCTTCAGAAACATGGACAATGAGAAAGCAGGATGAACACGCGGTTAGCGTCATCGAACGAGCTGTTGAGAGAGTGATACTAGGAGTGATCGACTCACGCAAGTGAGGCAAGGATTATGAAGTTCTACCCTACGTCAACGATCGAAGATCAGGGACGCTGCCGCGTACGCCAAGCAGAACAAGATAAGATGGGCCGGGCACGTAATGCGTTTCGACGACAACCGGTGGACGAGAGCTGTAACAGATTGGATACCACTGGACGTCAAACGCGAACGAGGAAGACCGCCGACGCGATGGTCAGATATGTTCACGAAGTTCTCTAATGAAGTCCTTCAGAGCGTTCCACGTGTTCCTGGTGCGATACGTAAACATTGGTCAACAATCGCCCGAGACAGGGACGAATGGAGGCATCACTGGTACCCGCTCGTGCAACACGATGATCAAAGGGGATACAGGTGATACAGGTGAATGTAGTGACATAGCTTAGGTCACTGTAGCAAATTTGCGAAATTTTAGTTGATAGGAATTGAACGAACTTAGCGCAAAATTAGTCAATACTTTTAGAAACTTTATAAATGTTAACAAGCGCCTGGAGCTTTGATTCTATTGAGCTGGCAGTAGTCATATACAGGAGGCATTGTAATTATAAAGTCGAAGTTGCTTGATGGAACTACTTCGTTTCCGATTTTCAGTTCTATAAAAACACCAAGAGGTGACATTTACTGCAACGTAACAGTCGCAATTCTTTAATTGGTCATTTTAGACTTCACTGGATGATTTCACTAAAATGTTTGCACCTTTCAAATACACGTTGGTCCGCACTTCAACGAAGAAAAGAGTTAGCCGTTGCATAAAAAGATGGAAAAGTTGCTAGCTGAGTGTTAAAACCTCGTCACCTCAATTTTTCGTTAATGATTTGTTTCACTATGCACACATGTGGTTTTGAACCGCTCATAGCTTTGCAAAAGAACATATCTCTTGAACTCTGGGACTGATCATTTTAGTAGCTGCTTGTCATGCTTTGGTTGCACAAACTTCACGACTTTTTGGAAAAATCGGGTCTGTGTAAGCAGGGAATAAATCAAGAAACAGGGCAAAAATGATTTTAAAAAACTTCGCGCACTCCAATAATCTCAAATATCTTAAAAATTCTTATCCATATAACACATCTAGAAATCAGGCAAATTCTTTCACTCTAAGTTGGCTGTGAAATTGAGATAATTTGTCAAGAAACCTAGTAATTTTTATTACGACTACATCACTCTTTAACTGTACAAGAAGAAATCTTCCAAAAAGACAGCTTCCATTGTTTTAGAAAGCATATTGCGAATTTTAGAATCAAATATAGCTAAGAAGAATCGCCTTTTCCGATAAAATTCCTTCTAGCCCAAAATATTTGGTCATACAGACAATAAAGTCATAAAATTATTAACTTTAATTCTTTGAACCTATACTACGTTGCTCCAAAAGTTCTGCCCGATTTGCAGATTTCTGATTGAAAATGCTATAACTCTCTTTCAGCAATTTTGCACAATTTCAATTTTCTGGATTAAGCGAGATTACATCTATCACAAGCAAAGTATGCTATGTAAAGGAAGCAAGCGAGAGAGGAGAGAAAATATGGAGAAATTTGTAGAGTTTCCTTCAAAACCATTTAACTTGACGTACTAATGCTTCCACATAGGGATACGCGGACATCTTTGGTTGCCACCGTTGAGTAGCCTATACTTCAAAATTTCTCCCATGGCTAAAGATAATTCGAGCTATCTTTGCTGCAAAAATTTTTACGAGCAAATCAAAAAAAAACCCATCATTTGAGTCCTCCTCGATTTTTTCTTGCTATCGGGAACGAAGAAATCTAACTAGCCGATGGTTCCCGCTTGCTCTCGCCTTACTCTATCATATGCATTACTGAATGCACTACCGTTCGCTATACGTAGACTGTTGTTACTTTTTGATTAACTAAGTTTGTCTTCCACCTTTGAGAAAAAATTGAGAAAGTAAGACGTTTGCTTTCTTGGAGGTGAAGTGTGCGTATGTTAGCCCATTACATCTTGACCCATTACAAAATATTATATTTAATCTTACGAATGCTGCGGGAATTCTGTTCACAATAAACTTTTTTTGAGCATAACTGCAGTTTGGCAGTTTGGCTTCGGGAGTTGGACTTTTACCACTGAGAAGATGTTTTGTCAAGCGTTATTGAGCACTAGAAATAGCAAGAAAAGTGCTTTCAGATGTTGCTCATATATCCGCAACAAGTACAAAACTCCATGGAACTAGCTGCGTCATAACAAGGCACTTAGAAATTGGACAGAAGGGATCAGTTAAACTTTGCAGAAAAGCACTCCAGAGCGCTTAGAAGCGCCGAAGCACACAAAAACGCGCAGAGGGGCCAGAAGGCTTCCTTTCGCTAGCTTACTTTTTGGTGTTTTAATTCGAAAACACGTTTAATCCAAAAACGGCTATGCTTATCCATACTTATTAAAATTACGTTCTGATCATGCTCAACGTTGGCTGTTTTTTGATACACATGCATAATCGTTGCTATCCTTTGTTAAACTCTTTGCAACCAAACGGTCTGAATTCTCTGTTGCGAAATTGTAAAAATCAGCTCAGCTGCTCCCGACGTCATCGTCAAGTTGCTATAAAGTTTTGAAAGCAACAAGGTCATATTTTCGCGCTGGTAACTAGTTTTATGCTGAACATCGTTCACAAAACTTACGCTTCGGCGCTGAACGGGTGCGAAGGGAGCTCTTTGGATGTTGTAGCGCTTTTGGACTTCTTCTGCGCTTTTGACGGTTACTGACTCGATATAGCTCTTCATCTTCTTTCGAATGTTTATGTTTTAGTTGCAGTTTACAGGAGCCCTTTTGGAACGGTGAAGTTCTCTTTCCACTTTCTGAAGGATTTCCAAACAATCCCCTCGAAAAAGTAGAAACAGATGGATAAAACAAACCCAAAAGGACAAGAACTTTTGCTCGGAATTTTTCCAGCTTTCAGCGCTTCTGCTTAATTTTTTTTCTGGTGAAATTTTTCTTGCGAATGAGTATTAGTGACTGCACTTTGATCATCAAACTTTTTTCCAATTTCTAACGAGGATTGGATCCCAAATGACCCCCACCCATCTAAATGAGGCATATATCATCTTGAAGCGCCTGAAACGCGGATTTCAAATCTATAGTTCCTAGCTGCAGAACGGTTCGGTATTAGGAGTTACTAGCTGGCTTGCCCGGCTCCGCCGGGCCTGCCAGCTAGACCCGTGTACGTATGTTCCGAATAGAAATTTTTATTTCTGAACCGATTGGGACCGAACTTTGCACACATACACTTCGGGGCAGGGAGCATGTCACAGTCCACTTTTCGTTATCGATCGATGTCGACTTTACCGATTTTTTGCAAAATTTGAGCTAGGGGGCTAGGATTTTGCACAGGGGGGTAATCGAGCATGCTGATCACCCCCTTCGGGGTGATCAGCATGCTCGATTACCCCCCTCTGCCAAATCCCAGCCCTCTAGCTCGAATTTTGCAAAAAATCGATAAAATCGATATCGATCGATAACGAAAAGTAGCCTATGACACGCTCCCTGCCCCGAAGTATATGTGTGCCAAGTTTGGTCCCGATCGGTTCAGAAATAAAAATTTCTATTCCGCACATACGTACAGACAGACAGACAGACATACAGACAGACAGACAGACAGACATTCAGCTTTATATATAAGATGAGAGGTGTTTCTTTTTGGGGTCGAGGAGCCTTCATCAACTCTCTCCTTATCTATGAGCACTGTAGAGGAGTACCAACCAGTGGCGCACCGAGGGAGGCCCTCCCCCCTTCTCCCCCGAGAACGGGTCGCGAAATTTTTGTAAGTTACATGAATTATATATTCATGCGAATGGAAGCTAGAAGTTTTGAAAAAATCAAGTGATAATAAGTATTGAATCTTCATTCAAATCACTTATCACTGTGCCAGTCGCTACCATTTTTTGCTTCTATATAGCTCGTAGACAAGAACCGACATATTAAAGGCAGTGGCTCGGCAAATCTCAACTTAGTGAAATTTTTGCTTACCTGGAGCTATCCAATACGCTGATCCCGAAAATGCACTTTTGAGAGCTTGAAAACGGCGAAAACGAGGGTAGGAAAGGCATGCTGTGCAACCGGGATTGCACTGTTTTCAAACTTAGGCGATAAGGAACTCACCACGTTAAAATACTGAGCTCTTGAGTTTTGCCGACCTAAAGGGCGTTTCTACCCTGGGAAAATACTCCTAACTTCTTATACAGAACCGTTCCGCAGCTGAAAACTATAGATTTGGAATCAGCGTTTCAAGCGCTTTGAGATGACGTATGCCTCATTTGGATTAGCGGAGGCCATTTGGGATCCTTTCTTTTGCAAGCATTCAATGTTTGATTGTTGAAAGTCTAATTATATTAAACCCTAAATCGGTCTCAGAAATGGTTCTTGAGGTATCGGGCGCAATGTCCTAAAAAGCAGAGGGGGGGGGGGGGTAGAGTACTCATCTTGAAATCAAAAGTGTTTGATCAGAAAGCGTAAAAAAATGGACATATACAGTCAGGTTTGCACTATCTGCTCGCCATTTATTCTTTGTCGATAGGCGGTCATAGAAATTTTTGGAAACGTTGGATTTCAGGCGTGATTGTGGAGCTTAGTTGAAAATCCGAACTGAAATGCTCTGAAGATTTTAATTTGAAAGCATACATTTTAGAACAAGAGTGGTTATCTATGTTAAGTTCGATTAAGATCCTCAGGATCCTCTATAGATGTTGGCGCTGAAATGTTAAAAGCTTAGGTCAATGCGAAACATCTTTCGGAATTTTTGCTATAATGGGTTGATTAAATGAGGAGCACGTGGTTTAGAAAACACGACAAAGTGCGAACATAGAGGCGAACTTACTTTTTTTCCAAAGCAATCAAACGAAGATGGCCATAAATCCCTTTTCATTTGTAAAGACTTGGGATTCTTGCATTTTGTTACGTAAGACTGTGAGCATCTTCAAACAATATCCTTGCTAGAACATGTAACCTCGGATCCATAAAGCCCTAGCCATACCGACAAAAAAATCATTGCGATGCGATTTGCGCAATAGGATAACTGTCATACGCCCTATGCATGTCGACAAATCATGTATGTCGGTCGTGATGGCTGTCCGGCGCGACTGATCGCTAACCGTGTTTTCCTAGGCCATACCTATTCCAGCGATATCGCCGCGATTCGGCCAAAATCTTGCGATATCGCGTCGTCAGTTTCGAAATAAGCGACGCGGCGATGCTGAAATTGAGTTTCGTTTCTGAGAGTTTTTGAAGTAGTTGTTTCTCTTTTGACTTGTTTTTTTTTGCGAAGATGTTGAAATATTATGCAATTTCCTAAATTGCACTTCTTTCGTGTTGTGATGCGCGTCCCTTCTAATTCGTATCATATTCGAGACGAATATTTTTGATTGTTGAAACTCGTAATTGAATAACATGCGTAGTATTTAGGTATCCGAATTTTGCGAAAATTGGCAAAGTATGAACTTGAGAAGGTTGTTTTTGCGTCCTGTATCTAATAAGAAAAGTTGAAAGATAGATGTCAAGCAAGAAACCAATATAAATTGTTCATGTTGAATGTAACGGTGTCGAAAAAAGACAAAATCTGCAAATGTAAAGCACTCTGAGGTAGAACGAGTGCTGAGGTGTGTATTTCTGCCTTATCACTGAACAGATAGGCATGTGCAGAACTCGCGACCAGCGATTTAATAGTTGCGATTTTGTCGCTCTGATTATGAAATTTCCCTGCGACAGAATCGTGACGATGAAATCGCTTCACTTATGGCACTACAATCGCATCAATGTGCATTGTTTTCAAGCACCGTACGCCGAAAATAGCCCGCCAGCATTGCCGGGCCACACGACGTGGCTAAGCGCTTGCTTCTGAACAGTTGAGAGTGTATCAAAAGACTTTTTTTTGCTGCTTCTCGATTTTTATTTTTATCGTAATTTTTAGGATGATATCAACCCAACCTTACAAGGGAAGCTTGTTTAGTCGAAATGGCCTTTCCATGTGAGATGTATACCATATTAAAGCGCATAAAACGCTGATTCCAAAACTGTCTTCCTTATCTGCAGAACATTTATGGACGAGAACTTATGAGCGTTTCTTGGAGCCAAAAATTCATGTGCATTTTGAATAAAATGAGTTGTTAGAATCTTACTAGCCTTCAAATAACGTAACCAAGTGTGGTATAATTTTTATTTCAGAGTAATTTTTAAGTGAAGTGTTTTGGTGACTATCATTGCTCCGTTGAATAGCTAGAAAAAGTATTACGGTTACTTTTGTCACACTTGCACATTCAATTTTTGACTCCAAAAAACGCTCATAACTTCTCGTCCATAAATGTTCTGCAGATACGGAAGGCAGATTTGGAATCAGCATTTTATGCTCTACAATATGGTGTACATTTCATAAAAAAAGGCCACTTCGACTAAACAAGCATTCCTTGTTAGATGAACAAAACGTTATTTTATTCTCGTGCTTCTATTAGGGTGATCGGAAAGTAATAGGACATCTAAAGAACAAGTGTAGTTTTCCCAAACAGAAAAATCAATTGGATGTCCAAGTTTTGGGAGATGTTAGTACATATCAAAGTCTTCTGATCGAGGTATATAAAGTGCGGTTTATAATTATACGAACACCCCAAATTTTAGAAATTTCTGGACTTTTTTGACAGAAACTCAAAAAGCCGTTGGTACCACGCGATAGAACACAGCCGAAAACGGTATATGATCCATAAGAATGAAAATGGATGTCAATTTCGGGAGTGTTTTTGCGCCTAGTGCGATTTTTTAGCGGTTCATAATTATACGAACACCTCAAACAAAGGTCCATTTTTTATTCAAGATTGCAGTCATTTGAGTCCAAATTTTTTGTAAAGCTACAGTAACAAAGTCTGACGTGTCCGCTACACATTGAACCCAGTGCAGTTCAAAAAGAGGACCGTTACTTTTTTCAGAAGGCTCTAAATGCTTCTGGAGTGATTGCGCTCCAAAAACATCCGTTCTTCTGCGGTTTATGCGCTCTAATTAGCTTCTACCAAAGCTATGAGATAAAATAAGCTCTTTCGATGGGTATCTTGTCTGACGCTTAGAAATTCTTTACGTTTTCGTGCCGTTTTTCAACCAAGTTCAAACCTTACCACAGAGTTAGCACGATTTCGAGCCTCAAAACTCAGCTTCTCTCTCGCGCAAACATTTGATATGAAGCAGCTGCATTGTTTACATGATGACGTTTCTGTGGCAAAGTTTTTGGGTTTTTTGTGTAACTGATCTTGAGGCTGTGGAGCTACAAACCAAATAAAGGTGTGATTGCAATAGTGAAAGCAGTGTTTTTGATGAAATGACGTCTGCGTGGCCAGAACAAATGCCCAACATTGCTGATTTTTTTTGGCCAACTACCAGTCTTGTGAACTTCTCCATATTATGTGCTTACTTCATTGTACGGCTTCAAAAGCTGAGTTTTGAGGCTCGAAATCGTGCTAACTCTGTGGTGAACTTGGTTGAAAAACGGCATGAAAACGTAAAGAATTTGTAAGCGTCAAACAAGATACCCATCGAAAGAGCTTATTTTATCTCATAGCTTTAGTAGAAGCTAATTAGAGCGCATAGACCGCAGAAGAACGGATGTTTTTGGAGCGCAATCACTCCAGAAGCATTTAAAGCCTTCTGAAAAAAGTAACGTTCTCTTTTTGAACTGCACTGGATTCAGTGTGTAGCGGACACGTCAGACTTTGTTACTGTAGCTTTACAAAAAATTTGGACTCAAATGACTGCAATCTTGAATAAAAAATGGACCTTTGTCTGAGGTCGTATAATTATGAACCGCTAAAAAATCGCACTAGGCGCAAAAACACTCCCGAAATTGACATCCATTTTCATTCTTATGGATCACATACCGTTTTCGGCTGTGTTTTATCGCGTGGTACCAACGGCTTTTTGAGTTTCTGTCAAAAAGTCCAGAAATTTCTAAAAATTGGGGTGTTCGTATAATTACAATACCACTCTCATAACGTGCAAAATTTCCGTGAATGTCGCGAAATTCCGAAATTTCCGCGAACTTTCCGGAATTTCGCGAAATTTCGGGAATGTCGCGAAGTTTCGCGAAATTCCGGAAATTTCGCGGAATTTTCGGAACTTCGCGACATTTTCGGAATTTCGCGACATTTTCGGAATTTCGCGACATTTACGGGAATTTTGCACATTCTGTGAGCGGTATTGTATTCGACGTGCTAACAACATTTCTTACATTGTTTTGCTGCTAGTGACACATTGTAGGATAGATTATCTGCCAACACGACTTTCGAATTTGAAAGACTATTCATGAGAAGGCGATTTTGTAACATCATAATCTGACGAACAATTCAAATAAAGATCTATGCTAAGCATGGTCCGATAGAGGTGTTCGCATAGTTTTGAACTCACAAAAATTTGCGGACAATTTCCGCAACAGGTAGGCGAAAAGTGCAGGCGAAGTTGCGATTTTGGTGAGTTGAGCCACTTCTATCCCACTTCAGCTTTACTTTAAGACTCTCTAGTGCAAAATAAATAGGATTTTCGTAAAGATCGGGACCAAAAACCACTAAGAGCGAAGTTTCCGGTCAATCCGAGAACCTCAATATTTTGAACCAAATCTTGCGCCGAGGCCAAGAGTGAGGAGCGAGAAAAAATCAAGTGCTACTAGTTCCTTAGAAAATCAAACCATAGATGTTATCCGACCCATTGATTACAAAAAACACATCTGATTAGCGAGATAGCTTCTTTCTGTAGGACTACGGTGGATAGATTTTGAAGAAATGTGGATTTTTTCGAAATTTGCTAGCTCCGCCCACTTTTGGCCCCGCCCACACCCAAGTCTCCACCCACTTCTCCCCCACCTTCCCATTCCAACCCATCCATGCCTGGGCCACTAACCCGCCACTAACCACCAATGAACCACTTCTGACCGATTTATATATAGAGATCAAAGATCAAATTAAGAAAAACTATCTCCAGATACTATAGGGCAGCGCCCCTTCACATTCATGCTGCTGTCCAACTTTCTTCATCAGCTGATAGCGCATCAAAAGTTGTATCGAAATATTGCTATGCCAGCGCCTTGATTATTCTCTTGGAATTATCATTTCATTTTGATCTATCATAAAGTTTTCCGAAAAATTTACCCGTTCTTAGATCAGCCTCTTGTGTATTTAACATCCATCTCTTCTGTAAATTTTTTGGTATAGCCCCTTCGAATATAAACACAAATACGGGTATCCGGACACTTCGTTCCCATTTCCCACAAAGATATGCTTAATAATGTACATTGGCTTTCTTATAAACCCTCGCTTATAAAAGAGTTCAAATCCCGCTTTTATCATAGAAAGAAAGAGCTCACAAAGTTGCATATAAATGACTTCATAGCATTTGCCCATCAGCGCTAGTCGCGGTGATATGCGGTCACTCTCGCACCGTAATTAGCAAATCTCGCACCTCGGCTGTCAATTACAATACCACTCTCATAACGTGCAAAATTTCCGTGAATGTCGCGAAATTCCGAAATTTCCGCGAACTTTCCGGAATTTCGCGAAATTCCGGGAATGTCGCGAAGTTTCGCGAAATTCCGGAAATTTCGCGGAATTTTCGGAATTTCGCGACATTTTCGGAATTTCGCGACATTTTCGGAATTTCGCGATATTTTCGGAATTTCGCGACATTTACGGAAATTTTGCACATTCTGTGAGCGGTATTGTATGAACCGCACTTTAGTATATATATATAGGCGCTGTCGCATGGCGTCGTGTTTATAAGTGCCGAAAATCTAAGCTTGTCACTACAAGTAATTTCGAACTTGAAGCAGCAACGCCGCGGTAAAACAGTAAGGTTGCCAAGGATATATGTGATGCAATGGTTAGGAAACTGTCACCAAATCCATTATAGCCTGATGGTTCCAACGCTGGCCACAGAAGACATGGCACTAAGATTAGGTGACATATTATAATGAAGAATTTCTGCAAGTTCAAGCGATCATCAGAAAGAGCTTGGAAAGCAATTTGGATTGGTATGTCATACGCCTAGGGACTTTAAGGTACTGCAGCATAAATTCGGATGGCGTCCAAAATGCTTGAAATGCCGAGAGGGTTGGAGGAGATGAGCTGCAAGTTGCTGTCAGGATAACATGCAAAGACACTTTATACAGATGTATCTTTACCGCTGGTTGTTCACTGTTCAGAAAAAAATCATCGTTTAAAAAGAATCGATAATTTTTTTTTTAATTCGATGAAGTGTCCCATTACTTTCCGATCACCCTAATAGAAAGAACAGAAAGGGCTGCTTGAGAATCACGAATGAATGTTTGCCGTTTATACCGTTATGCGACCTACAAAACAGAATGAGTTATGGTGGTTGCACAGCCCATCAGTGATCCGTCGGTGAAACGAAGCAGTATGGTTCGTCTTTTATTTCTTGTGGTTATTGTCATTGAAATCAGTGTGGGCTCGTAACTTGCTCGAGGTCGATAAGGCATTTGGTGGAGTAGAGCAAATCTCGCACCATTCTAAGCCTCTGAGGATGATGGTAAGTTGTTTTCAGACGTAAGGCTGCAACAAAGAGCTTCACCAAACCTCGTAGGGCAAAAGAAAACAGTATAAACACACTTACAAAAATCTTTTCATTCCTTCGTAGGTTTTGACAAATTAGAATTTTATTCTTAGTAAAGGTCAAAGATATGAAAGTATCAACCCTATCTGTGCTTGAATGCAGCGTACGAGTATATCCTTTGAGTTTGATGTTCTTGTCATTTCGAGCCCTTTCATGGCTTGGGTTGAAATTGGAAAGAAGGCGAATGCATGGGAAAGATAGAAACTTCTTTTTGACAAGGGCGGAAATATCATCTCTATCCGATCTAAGGCGGGATCCGGATCCGAGCATTCCATATATTTGTCACTTTGAGCCTCTTTGAAAGTGCTCCCTCGCTAATTGGGATGCGTCAAAACACATGTATAGGGGCCAGCAGGATCGCGAGAGTCTGACGTGCGTACGATCATTGCGCTGCGCACATCCGATGTCACTAATGCAGGTGCCAGACTTATCCGCTTCAACCGGTTCGTTCGGTTCTTAGGCCAAATCACTACACTGTCCAACAGCAACGGTGGTGAACCGAATGAACCTGTTCAACAGCATAAGTCTGGCACCTACCTGAGTCGTCGGACGCACATCTGACGTGCGCGGCGCAATGGCCGTACGCACGTCCGACTCTCGCGATCCTGCAGGCTCATATACATGGCTCCAGTTATCTGCGCAGGTGTATGAAAGGAAACTGTGTTAAGCTAGTTGCACCCATACAGTATTCTAGAGCATCGGAATCGCGTTCTTAAAGCAGAGGTGAACTGCTCTAATTGAGGGAGGACATATTTTACTGTGCCAACATTTGCGCAAGTCGAATTCTTCCACATCTGCTTTAGACACCATCAAAAGCGCTGATTGTTTGATGTTATTTTTTATCAGTCACCTTTTTTTAAGTTTTAAACGACCGTGTTCAGTTAGACAGTTAAGCAGAGGTGAACTGTTATAAATGGAGGGAGGACATAATTTACTGTGTCAGCATTTGCGCAAGTCGATTTCTTCCGCATCTGCTTTTGACGCCATCAAAAGCGCAGCTTGTTGGATGTTATTCTTTATCAGTCACCTTTTGAAGTTTTAAGCGACCGTGTTCAGTTAGACAGTCTTATCAATGGTTTAGTAATTTATTAGGGTGATCCAAAAATAATGGGGCACCTTAATTTTTTAAACATTCTTCAAGATCTCTTTCTGACTAGCTATGAACAACCAGCAATAAACGCTTTTGTATAAAGTGACCTTCGCAGGTTATCTTGACAGCACCTTGCAGCACCTCACCAACATTCCTTCGAGCGGCGCTTCAAAAAAGTCAGACAGACTTTCTTGAACGCCATCCGAATTTGCGCTGCTGCATTTGAAAATCCCTCACATATGGCATACCACTCGAAAGAGCTTTCCAAGCTCTTTTTAATGAACATTGAATATTCAGAAATTGCCCAATATTTCATAAAAAAAGGCACTTTATTCGAAAAAGTGCAATGTTTGGCGCAGATTTTCAGACTAAAGTTCATGTTGTGGCCCATAATTTTTTTTTGAAAATAAGAAAAGTCGAAGTAATTTGCATATGTATAGATAGAGCGTAAAAAGCACTATCAGAAAGCAACTGTTAAGGTTGAACTTATTTGATTACCTTGATGAAAGGATAAGTAAGTAATATGTCTCCTGATACCCAATGCTATATCTTCTGTTCTAAAGCCTTGCGACCACCGAGCTGTCGTGGATTTGATGACAGTCCCCTCACCCATTGCTGCGCGATATCTTTGGTAGGCTCACTTGTTCTACTGCGACACTGCTGCTCAAAGTTCAAAATTACTTGAAGTGATTGAGCTTTGATTTTATGCGCTTATAAAAATAACGCCACGCGATTGTGCCCAACTATAGACCTCGATCAGAAGGCTTTGTTATGCACTAACATCTGCCAAAACTTGGACTTCCAATTAGCCTTTCTATATGAGAAAACTGCATTTATTCTCTAGGTGCCCCATTACTTTTGGATCACCCTAAACATAAGCGAAACCGCGAGCTCGCCCAAATCCTTAGCATGCTCTTTCTTTATTTACCCCTTCAAATCAATAAGAGCGTACAAAACATGATCGGCGTAATTTCACAGGACGTTTTGAATGCTAAATTTTTTGTTGAGGTGAGAAATTTCAGTTCGTTTCTTTAGGATAAACGTCAAAAACTCTTCGCAATCTGAGCAAAACGTTTTTCTTACGATACAACTTTAGTTTTTTCTAAAATATTATATTTTCTTGAAAATATCGTAGCAATCCTACCTAATTACTACTTTGTGAAGCCCTTCGAACTTAAAGTACAAACCGGCTCCTCTAACACAAGTGATACTTGCCAGTTACAGCCAAACATTTTTTCGCAGGATTAGGGAAGAAAATCACAAGAAAAGTTGTGAGGTTGTAGGCCGAAGTACTTAATACTAGCTGGCTTACATGGCTCCGCCCGGACCTGTCAAAACACGATAGTAAAGCTTCCATCCCTATCCCTCTACACCTTTGCCTGTGCTCATTTCTACATGTCAATTCCTTAATCCCGCTAGTAATCATCATGCTCACTTACTCCCCTGTGGCAACTTCCAGCCTTGTAGCCCAAACTTTGCAAAAAAATCGATAAAATCGATGAAAGTTACAGTTATTTTCGAAAACTGATACCTATTCGTAATCAGCATGCTCGACTACCCCCTGTGCCAACTCCCAGCCCCGTAACAACTTTGCAAAAAATCGATAAAATCGATAAAAGTGGCGAATAATTCCAGAAACTAGTATTGTATTCCAGAAACTAATATTGCATTCGTAATCAGCATGCACGATTACCCCCCCTTTGCAGACTCCCAGCCCCGCAGGTGCGAACTTTCAAAATAATCGATAAAATCGATAAAATTTGAAGACGTTTTCAAAAACTACTATTGTATTCGTAATTCGCATGCACGATCACCCCCCCCCCTCCTGTGCAAACTTCCAGCCCCGTATGTGAACTCTGCAAAAAATTGATAAAAATCGATAAGATCGGTATCGATCGATATCTATCGATAAAGTAGCCTATGACACCCGCCCCGCCCCAAAGTGTATGTGTGCCAATTTTGGTCCGGTTTTCTCACATAGAATTGAAAAATAAGAGGAAACGCAGACGTTGAGAAACGGCGCGAACCGTTGCGAGGCAGACTTCTGCCATTCCACCCTTAGTCTATTGTTTGAAATAAACTCTACATTGCCAGACCCACGACAAAGGTGGAACAGGAGCAATGCAAGAGTGCATCAAAACGACTTCGACTTCCTCCATCTTCAAAATCACATAGTAAGATTTTGGGCATAATCAAAAAACTAAAGAATCAAATCAAAGAACTAAGAGATTTCAATACAACATATTCCTAAATTTCCAGCGTGAACTTCTTTGCTTGACTTGCTGCATGAGGTTTTGATATCTGCTTATAAACGCCAGACATATATTTGTTTGTTTATCAAGTAATCGAAAGTTAAAATATCTTGACGTTTTAGCGACGGCTCGGAGACTTGGAGGGGGGGGGGGCCAAACACCCATTTGAATAATTAGACAAGGCGTTGGTCACCCTTCGGAAAAATTTTCGGGGATGCTTTGAAATTTTTTCGGGAGCGAACCCAGGAAGCTCAGAGGAAGGGGCGCGAAGGTTGCCAGGATTGCAATGCTTTTAGGCATTCTACTATGATTTATGCTCAAAAGGTCTGACCGAAAGTGATTATTAAGGGAAATTCTTATTAATGTAAACCTCCTTGCATCGACGTGATTTACTAAAAATGAGTTTTATCTTTATGAAAAGTTAAAGACATGAAACTTTGCTAAAATGCAAAAAAAGACTGGTTATAAAGACATCAAGACACAGGACATATGACCTACGTGTTCGTGTTGTCCGGATTGGCTAGACGCGTACGAATCACTGTTAAATGGTAATGAATTGTACTGACACGATGAATATATAGGGAATTTTGCAGCAAAGAGAGAGAAGAGCGTGGGTGGCTTTACTTTGCACTTCTGCAGCACTGCACTGTGCTCAAAATGTCCGATCGCTATTTTGACTAAAGTTTGAATGGTCAAGTGGTACTTTGATAGAACTCAAACAGTTTTGCTTGACCTAGTGTCAAATATTGCTGGCATTGCTCAGCACATGTGACCCACGGACAGACTGAATATCGTTTTGAGGTAAAAAGCAAAGGGGATATCGTTCTGCAAGATTATTGGATTATTCCTTAAAAAACCCAACAAAATTAGAGCTTTCAAGGTTCGGGTCGCGTTAAAAAATTTTTTTTGAGACCTGGCCAATCCCAAGCCCATCGACCCAAAAAATTGTCCAGAAAACCTTGCGTCTTGTAGACGTAAAATTAGGGTAACACGGTTTACCCCCCCCCCTCAACACCTACACTTTCACCTCCCTCTTCCACATCTCTACCTCTTCTTCTGCCTTACCATGCCCATTCTATGCAATTTCGAGCACCATTACATGTGCTTCCGGTGCGAAGTGCGACATGTGCGACAAATCGAATTGTGCCCTAAAAGAAAGGCTTGTTAATATAACGCCAATTTTGATGTAACTTTTGATTCAATTGGCTCGGCAGCTGGCAGGCGGAGTTTCATGACCTAATTAAGGCTAGACAGTGATCAATGATCACGCGCGCGACAGAGACGCAGACTGCGTCGCAGGCGTCAGCGGCCTTAATTAGATCCAAAGAACCGCCTTCCAGCCGCCAAGCCAGTTGAATCAAAGGTAATATGCGCAATGAGGAGCGGGAATAGCGTATGAATTATAACCAGGGTCAAGCAAGAGATGTGGCACACAATCGCTGGTTACGCCCCCCCTCTTATTGCTGTCTCAATAAGACCCGCTGTCTCAATAAGACCCCCTGAACTATATACCTAATATAGCATTACTTAAAGGCCCTGTCAAACATAACGGGCAACATATCCATAATTAGCATGTCAATTAACCTTTGTCGACAATGTTTGAGCGAATTCTGAAGTTTCAAGATACTGGATCGCCTAAGTGAAATCTCCATTTTCCAGCATGATTAACATTGTTTCAAAGGTGAAGTGGTTAGCTGTTTTTGCACTCAAGACAATGCACTACTCCTTCTTTGGCCACTTCAGAAATCTCGCTTCAAAAGACCTCCTAACTTTGCAACTAGAAGCCAACCAAAACCTTTTTTCCTAATTTCGCTTTTAATGACTGAGCTTTCACCAAATATTACTCAGGGCTGAGAAGACGAATGCTCAAATCATTCCTATGAAAACTACGAGATCTAGTTATCGACTCATATAAATAACGTTCGCTAAAAATGTTTTTTTTTGATATAGTCAATGGGATGGTGCCACACCCTATTAACTTATCTTCAAACAGATCAAATAGCTGCTGTATCATTTTTACTGTTTAACCTTCTTCTTTACATAGCAGAAATTTCAATGAAAAAGTTTCTTCAAGAGCAAGATATAATCGTTTTTCCTTACCTATGCAAGTGGAAAATACTAAAATACTGCGAAAATACTGAAAATACGGTAAAATGCTAAGTTTGTGCTACTAAGTGAATCGCAAGGGAAGGCGACAAGAATGTATATTTTCGATAGCCTAAGTCTCGTAATCTACATCAAAGTGATTTGAGCCTGATTAATCTTCTCTAGCCTGAGATATTGAAAACGAAAAATGGAACAAACATGATTTTGGCTTGCTCTTAATCCCTTAATTTGGAGGTGATTTGAAGTAGGATTCCTGATGTGAGCAAAGAAATAGTAGTTCTTTGTAATAAGCGCAAAAAGAAATAGTTAACTTACCTTTGAAACAAAGTAACGTGTTTGAAAACGACCATCTCACTTAGGTGGTCCTGTGTTTGGAAACCTCAGAATTCGCTGAAACTTGGACCGTAGGGGTTATTTTACTTGCTAATTACAAAACGATGTCTTATGCTTTGTAGATCTTTAATTATGCTTACTGTACGCATACGATAATGGGTCAAACGTCAATGTGCTAGTATTTTGCATGACGAGCCTATTTGACATTGTTAACAAATATCATGTTATGCGAACAGCGGAAGTCTTGATAACGACCTCTCCCCTTCCTGATTCCTCAATACGATACCCCAGGTGTGGCATGCCACACCCCACGCTTGATCCTGATTATAACAACATGAAAACCAGAGGCATGGAGAACATTTTATGAGTAAGGTGGCCTTGAGTTTCTTCACAAGATTTTCCGATTTTTTTTAATAATCTTAATCTACGTTCTGAATTCTACAAATCCTTTTGAAACGCCTCAAATATCCTCCTCTCCCTTCAGTTAAGGTCTTCCAAAATTTGAAAGAGCGCGGCGTTTTTCTCTTTCTTCTCTTTTCCTTTCTTACTTTTGGTTTTTTCTATGAATCCCTCTAAGAAATTTCGTACATGTTGTGCGGTCAATGAGGATTCGTTTCCAAAAAGTTATTTAGACTCACTTTATGCCGAGATCTGTTGCTGGTACTGCAGAAAAATTGCTTTGTTCTTTAAGCTGCCGTAAAATTTGTTGTTAATAAAATAAGTGCATTATATCGGAATGCATAGGCTCCTCGCTTTTTACTGTGGTGATTACCTTGAAAAAAACTAAGGAAATCACCGTGGCTACACCTTTTGAGCATAAATCATAGTATTCAAGCTTAGCCATCCTGATATCCACGCTATCAATTCTGCTGAGAACTTCCTGTGCAAAACTGTTAAGATCTCAATTTCATAGACTAGGCAGAGTGTTCCTTTATTTCGAAAACTGTTGTTACCTTTGACGGCAGAGTCTTCTAGCTTTACGAGCACTGCAAGTGCAACTTGATGTGGCACTTCAGCGGAAAATCGCATTTATGTATTCAACTGTTTGCGAATTTCGCTACCACTTATCCTCAACATTTTCTCAAAATATTTAGGATACTTCTCAAATTCAACCTGATTTGATAAGCCGTGAGAGGAGATATTTTTTTCTCAATTCGATAAGCAAACATGTGCAGAAGTTCGACAAATATAACTTTCGTATGAAAGATTAGGATCTTAGCAATGTTTTTAGTTGCTAATTTCTGAATCAAAAATCAATGGGCTCACCCTTATCGCAAGATTTTGTGATTGTCTAAGAATTGCTTTTGCGATTCTAAGAAATTTCTTTGAATGGCTTGTCGCTCTCAAATACCTATAGGATGCTGTCTAGACCATTTCTCTGTTCAAAAAGAAGAAGGTAGCATAGGACGTTTGTTTGATGTTGGCGTCTACTTTCTTTACTTTGAGATTTGCATTTTAGGCACACGTTACTTGATGCACTTTAAATCTGTTTGTATGTTCTTCTACCCGTACATGTGTCTGGGACATGAAATTTTGTCCAAATTAAGAAACAGTGACTTTTACCATGTACTGAAAAGACTGGTGGAGCCGGGTGCCAGTTAGTATATAGTCAGTAAGAGATGATTCGCTCTTTTATTATTCAATAGCACAACAGAAATAACTTATTCTGTTGAATGTTTCGGTAGATAAACCCACCTATGTCATTTTGAAAACGATTCAGCAAAAGATACTATCATAGAATTCTTTGGTTGGCGATATACAGCGCGTCTCAAAATAATGCATCGAATATAAAAAGCTTTTGCCTTTCTTCAAAAAACCATATGGTAGAGCTGGTTTCAACTTGGATTTACAGTATTTGTTAATTTGTTTGTCCTTCAATGTTATTCAGCGGCAGCGGCCCCATTCAGCTTGAAGCAACAGTTTTCAGACTGTTCAAATTGCTTTCTAAGGCAGAATGGGGCCCTCAAAGGCAGCGTACACCCAAAATTTCGCCTTCGATATTTTTCTTATTCTAAGGCCTTTCCGTGCCCCTGATTATAGCCATGACATTAGAATCCTTCAAAAGTCCCAAAAAATTCTGATTTCCGGGAAGCCTCTCTTCAGATGGCGGACGACCTTCGAACCGCTCATCCCCGTCGACATGCCAGCGAGGAGCAGCTGCAACTGCATGACAGCCTGTAGTTGCAACTGCAACTGCAGCGTACGCTTACAGTTTACGCAGTCGTGGATTCCTCCGAAGGAGGCGGACTGCAAAAAGCAACTGCACTGCAACAGCATTTGCAACTGCGACTGCAACTGCAACTGCAACTGCAGCTTACGCTGACGTGTATTTCGTCCGAAGGAGGCCGAGTGAAATAAAAATCAGCCGGATTTTCTCCGCTCGAAGCAACATTGGGAGATCGGACCAACGCATTTGGATTTCTTCTGGGCCCTATATATACACGGTATAGAGAACTGGTAACTTAACTTTTGGGTGTACGCTGCCTTCATTGGCTCGAAACCCTCTTCAGAATCGTTGGTGTTTAAAGAAGGCGGAAGTTTTTCATACAAGAAAGTCATTGCAGATTACTTGTTTGATGAATGATTTTGAAACACCCTCTATGTTACAATATTGTATATTTACATATACAAAACAATGGCACTTTATACAATTTAAATTTTCCAACAATAAAGATAATCAAAGTCATACAATGTTATCAAAGAGTCATCACTGTATTGATGCTGAATATTTTTTCGTCTCAACTTTTTTTACAAATAAATAAGCATAGTACTTGTTGACTGACTCCCGAGTAAATCTACATTACCAGTTTCCTTGGATTTTGTTGCCTTACCTTCTACAGAATGGCCGGTAAGTATAGGCTTTACAACATTCAATATATCTTATCTCTGAAATATTCTATCATGACGGCTACTATGCCTGTAGCTTATGGGCAGTCTCTATATTGAGATAAGTGAAAATCACACGAACTGAAGTCTTCAGATGCAAACGGGACTCCTGAATCTACTTTCTCTTGAGAGGAGCTGCGGCGCGTTCAATTAACACCACAGTATCGTATCTTAATTTGGAAAGGAGAATTTTTTGCTGTTGTGGCACTACGTTATCCCTGGAATGTGCTCTACATTAGAATCTATTCGATTAATAATCGGGTTCTTTCAACGGATTCAGATTGGGTACAGGGCTTTACAACCTGAGTGTCCCACCCGCCCCGCTAGGACGCCACGCTTAGGTCCGCGCAGCGTTCGTGGCGCTGGCTGCGCGTCGACTGAAGCTTGGCGAAATCCGGGCGATACGCAGCAAACGCCGCGCGCGGCCTGAGCGAGGCGGCCACGTTGGAGGAGCTGCGCAAGCGAAACTTGCGATTCTTAGGTTGAAAAGCCCTGTACATTCTTCAAATAGCATTTTTGACGCATCAACTTCAAGGTAAGCTGTTGAAGTCTGTATGCATGTGCAGGAACCCAGTTTTGCAGAAGTAATACACAAGGATGTTTATTGGCATGCAAAAATGATCTTACAGAATTTTGCTTGCTATGAATCATTAAACGAAAAATTAGACGCCCATACTTTTCGGCCACCCTGTAGTTCCAGCATTCAGCTTTACTATGAAAATCAGTTTTTGTTGAAGTCTTTGTATCTGCAAAGTGAAATGGTTATTAATTGTGCAATGAAATGATGTACTTGGTTGAACCGGGGCCCAATAGGGTGCACGCTTTTCAATGTAATTGACAATTCAATCTATATACAGGTTGTCCAAAAAATGTGCCTACTGTTTGATTGTTAATAACATTCCTAAACGGTAAAAAATGGGACAGCCTGATTTTTATTACATTTTAAAATTTTTTGTCCTCACCAATAAGAAGCAGGCTGCAACTCAAACGTCGCTTACATTACTGACCTTCGCCTATTATTCTGGCAACGCGTTACCGCTCCTCTCTCATAACCGTACGCATGGCGTCGTGAAGAACTCCGGCTGGGTTTTTTGAACAACCCTCAATCTTGCACTGCTATACCGTAAAGTCGTAAAGCAAATGACATATTATTCGAAAGAGCTTTTCATGCTCTTTCGAACAATATGTTAAATGCTTGAGATTTCTTTTCAATTTCAGAAAAAAAGCGAAAAAACCTGAAAAATAGCTACTTTTGGCGCAATAAAAAACCAGAAAATCATGTTTTGCCCTATATTTTCCGAAGATAGGTAAAATCTGAGGTAAGCTGGATATGTATGGATAGAGCGTAAAAAGCTCTATCAGATGGTACCTAGAAAACGTGCGTTCACCTGCAAAGAATTGAACAGCGCGTGTCTTTGTCCTCAAAGCTGCTAATGGCCATATCTTCTGACTTTGAAAGTTGAGGCCACCAAGCCGTCGTGGATTTAGTGACTGTTCCAAACCCACTCCAGCAGTGGTCCTTTGGGTGGTCTCAGATGTTTTACTGCGCAGATACTGCTCAAATTTTATAATTTATCGAAGTGACTAGCTTTGCATTTCAGCAAGTATAAAAATTATTAATTATGTAAATGACCTTATATAGGCGTTGTCTGAAAGAGAATAACTTATTCTAATATCTATCAAAATTGGAAAGTTCGATCGCTTCTCATTCTTGAAAAACCTCCAGTTATTTCGTAAGTGTCCCATTTTTTACCCCTCACCCTAGTATAATGAAGTCTTTGGAGAAGCTTTGAGAACCGTTCTGTAGAGCTGGCTTCAGCATAGATTTTCGGCATGGACCGAATTACTAACTGCTCTCCATTGCTGTAGGATTCTGGTAAAAACTTTGAAGAGGGTTTCGACTCATGAAAGGCTGTATTCGCCTCAAGAAGGAAACAAAACAGCCTTAGAACTTTCACACTATACTACTTAGAGTTGCTGAATTGGATGAAGGGTTTTCGACTACCATAGCGCTTCATTAAAAAGTTATGTGAGGTAAGCATTTACCGTTTTTTCAATGTTCCTAAAAAGCGCGGTTACACCGTCTGGAAAGCTTTGCAATCTTGTACATAGTTGAATACTGAAATCAGCGTCTATGAAAACCCCATAAGTTTTCACACTGTTTTTGAATATTTGCGAAACGATAGCTTTTTTCACACTGACATTATATGCTTAAAGTTTCTACCGTAATTTTACAGAAATGAAGAGAGATCGGTGATTTGAGTGATCTATACTGTAAATATAAGTTGAAGCCAGCTCTACAAAATGGTACTCAAAGCTTTTTGAAAGATTTTATTACAAGAGAGTTTTCGACAATCAAACAGTAGGAACATTTTTTTTTGGGACACTCTATATCAAAGAAATATCTAGCACACTCTTTTGAGGGCATTATATGTTTCTCAAGGAACGTCATATCGCTCCAAATCCAATCTTGTCCACAGTCAGATCTTAGTTTTCATAATTATGCATTTGAAAGGCAGAGTTAAGCGATCGGATTTCCACTCTCATCCTCAGTCTGACATCAAAAGAAGTGCATGTTAAAAATATTCGTGCTTTCAACTAGTCTGGTAAAGAAGGAGAATACTTTGAGTGAAAACGGAACTTCTACCTAGACATAACACTAATCACTTTTCTCTTCAGAAAACTAATCTTTGGTATGCTTGAAATCCCTTTAAGTATGGATGCTGTTATTCACAATCACTGAAACACGCATTCAATGCCGCTTTTGACTCTTTTCCTAAGGATTTGTTTACGAGCCGAAGTTTTCCGAATCGATAGATGATTGCCAACTTTTTTTTACCAGGTTGCAGGGTTGTTCGGAAAACACCTCGACTAAAGTACTTCCAATTCAGTTTCACGCGCTTTTTGCTTTATTGTTCTCATCAAACCTAGAAATCATCATATTAATAGAAATCCGGTCTCTTTGTAGTTTTTGAATTCTATTGTGTTGAAACTTAATTACTGCAATTTTCCACGCCTCTTCTTTATTAAGGCCCTTACGAAGAAGAAAACAAATTTCACAAGCAACTTTGCACATCATCTGGAATTCCTTTCTCTAATCTCTTATAGATACAATACCGCTCACATAACGTGCAAAAATTCCGTGAATGTCGCCAAATTCCCGGAATCACATTCCCGGAAATCCGCGCAATTTCCGGAATCTTAAGAATTTCCTCGAAATTCCTGGAACGTCGCGACATTCACGGAAATTTTGCACATTTTGTGAACGGTAGTGTACTCTTATTTTCGTAGAATTGAGTTAGTTTTGAAATACCATACTTTGAAAGACAAATGCAGTTTCGATATTTTCTCAAATCTCTTCTGCTCCAAAGTTCTTACATTTTATCTTGAAAAACTCCACAAGCGCGCAAAATATTCGAAAACGAACACAATGACAATCAAATAGTTGTGCTACAAAGCACATCGCAAAGCAAAGAATTTCAAAAATTTGAACAAAAGCATTTCAGCGCAAACTTGTCTGCTGTAATTTAGCGGCATGAAAGATCTTTGTAAGCAAACGAGGGCTTCTGTTAAAGAAAGTGCAGGCTTAGGACTTTTTGCAACAGGAAAATAGAAAGTTGTTTCTTTTTCCTGCGCTGGAAAAAAGTAAAACAAATCAAATAAGGCACTTTTCTGCCTCTGTGAGAAAGCAAAATTGGTTGCTTTCTAATTTTTCAGAGTATCTTGAAGCAAAAAAGTGGACTCTGGGTTTAGCGAACACCAAAAATCGAGTTGGATTTTTCAATTGAAGCACTTGAAGCCAAAACTTTTTAAACACCCTGCAGGTACTCTGACAGCCGGTCACGTAATTCTATGCATATCGCTGTAATAATTATAAATCTTTAGGATACAACAACACGGCAAGCTCCCCGCACATAGCAGAGCTTTGTAGCACGCGATCAATGAGGAATAATGGCTCTGGTTGTCGAAAAAAACTGGATATTTCGATGGAAAAGAAAAAATTAGGAAAATCAGATGGCTTTAGATAAAACCAAAATTCTTGAGTATTTTTGAGCAGGGCTCGGCACGAGGTGGCTAGTTGAAAATGCAAAAAACGAAGTCCCCCTTGACTTTTGCGAACTTTTACGAAGTCCTCTTTGACCCTAGACCATGGGTCGGCACGAGCTGGCGTTCCGAAATTGCAAAAAATGAAGTTTCATTGTCTTCAATGAGATTACGACATCCGCCACGAGATATTCGAAGAGTAAATACATGAAAAGAAACGGAACAAAGCCACAACAGAAAGAAAAACGGAAAAGAATCATCGAACACACGCGATGATATTCATATTCTCTGGATTGGCGGCGTGATGTATCCATCGTGCAGCATTACGCGCCTAGAGCAGCCTTTCCGCCGCCATTCAAAAATTTCAAGGGGCTATAACTAAGCGGGGAGAGGGGGGTTTGAGGCGGTTTAGGACTCAGTTTGTAGGGTTTGGGAGGTAGATGAAAAGTATGTAAAGAAAGTAGAAAAATTATGTGCGTGAGGAAAAATTTATGACTTTTCTTTCCTAAGCCACCTCAGGTGGCTATCCATGTGGCTTGAAAGCCACCTAACTCCGAAAAAAGTTGAGCACGCATTTAGTTCACATAATTTTTTCATAATTTTTCATACTTAGTCCTAACTCCCCATTGCCCATCTACACACCTATTTTGGGGTCATTTCATCTTCAATTCGCTGTAAACAAACCCTTTGTTTATTTGCCGGCGGCATGCCGGCAGCGTGCCGCCCGCAAATCGAAAGACAACGTTACGTTCTTCCGCAAAAACGATATCCCCTTTGCTTTTTCCCTAGAAACGATATCCAGCTTGCTTGCTAAGCCACCTGTGCCGTGCCCTGTTTTTGAGTTTTAGCAACGTTTTCAGTATTGAAAAGCAAAGATCAAACGAACTTGTGCAGGTACTATGAATGGACAAAAAACTTGTTATTATCAGAAGAAAAAGCTGAGTTTTAATCCAACTGAATCAAATCACAGTTCATACAACCATAAAGGATAGTTCAATCAGTGGATCTGAAATCGGAATTGGGCATGAACGTAGGACTGGCCGCCATCGATGCAGCGAGTACCTAGAGGGGTTCCAAAACTCCCTTCCGCGCCACTAATTACTTTTTTGGCACCTTTCCTTTTTGGGGATTAGCCACGCATTTATTACTAATTTCAAGGTTATACAACAAAAAGCCATAGCATTAGGTTGTTCAGAATTAATGTAGGTTCCTTTGGCGACGTGTCAGTGTAAAAATACGGGAAGCATATCATTCGATGGAGCAAATGAACCTCTACAAGAATGCATTAAAACGGTAGGATAAATATAAAAATGTGTTGCACATATCATTCGATAGAGCAAAGCAACCTTTACAAGATTGCATTAGAACGATCGCCAAAAGTTTGCAAGCAAATTCCAAAAAAATACAAATACCCAAAAACCAGATCTCCGCAAAAAGCTCCTGCGGACCTCTAAACTGGTCAACATATGCTCCCTACATCAAACATATATATGCACACTTACCACACTTTACAACTGCTGAAAACTGAAAATTTTAGACCAATGCGAAAACTTTTCCTTTTCGGTTTTTTTATGCCAAAATCAGTATTTCTCGGAAGCTCAACCTTGTAGGAAGTTGAATATCTATGGCTGTACTTTTAAAAGGTTTGTAGTATAGAACCTATGTCAGAATGGCTCAGCATTGCATTGCTATGGCAGGGCATGCCAACCTTCATTTTCCCAGTTTCTAACCGTGAAAAAAATATCGCAGCTGTATACAGAGTGTCCCAAAAAGATGTGCACACTGTTTGGTCGTTAATAACTCTCTTGCTTTCATGTCTTTTGCCGAGCTTGAAGTATCATTTTGTAGAGCGAGGATAAACTTAGATTTACAGTATTAAGCGAAACTCCAATCTCTTTTTGCTACTGTAGGATTACGGTATGAACTTTCAGCATACAGCATCACTGTTGGATAAGCCTTTTGATGAAATAATTTCAAAAAAATCTAAAAAAATTGTGTAGCAAGGTTTTAAGGCGTGCTAATTCGCTACGTAACTTTCCATCAGTTTTTTGAGCTTTCTTGATGGCGTATTCACATTTCTGCTGAACACTGGAAAATCAGTTGTTACCCTAAATCTGAATTAACTCATGAAAGAAACATTGTACTGAAGTGCAGTTTTCATATTTCGAATCAGCGACTATGATTAACCCAGTTCAAGAGTTTCTGGCTTATTTGACTTTTTTCTGAGACAAAATACAGCTTTCCATTGCTGAAAATCTTCCTCGAAATTCCTACCGTAATTCTACAGTAATGAAAAGCGGCTGGTAAGTCCCTTCATACTGTAAATCTAAGTTTATCCTCGCTTTACAGAATGGTACCTCAAGCTCGGCAAAAGACATGAAAGCAAGAGAGTTATTAACGATCAAACGGTGTGCACATCTTTTTGGGACACCCTGTATATGAATGATTTACGTAGGCAGAGTATGCTTGAGCAAGTTGGAAGTCTGCAGGATGGTTTTGGACGAAAATCTGATTTTTTGGGTGTCTGGAATTTTGGAATTCGCTTTCAAACTTCACGATGATCAAGCTTTCGGCAATCATTCTAAGGCGGTCTTGTAGAGGTTGTTTGCTCTATCAAATGATATGTTTTCTTCATTCTTATATTTACCCTGCCTCGATCGAGTAAGGATCCTGCACTAATTTCCAGACAACCTAATAGGCGCCTTTCTAGCTTTATTGCAGATTCTATTTCTAAATAAATTTAGTAACAACAGATATTCGTGACATATGGTGAACAACAGGGTTAGTAGTATAGATTTTTTGAAAGACATGGCAAAAAATTGTCTGTATTTACTAGGTTGGCGAATAATTTTTGTTACACTTTCATTTTTATTTCTCAAAAGTCTAAGCAAATCCCCAAAATTCTTATGTTTAAGAAGTGTCGACGAGGTGCAGCTGCATGTTGCGCCATGTCAGCGCACATTCGCATTTTAGCATGAAAAACATTGATTTAAAAACTTACAAAAACTATTTCTAATCTCCCATTGCCAAATCCTACACGATGCACTCAAACGAAAAATTTTTGACGGATTTTTCACTTTTTAAATTTGTTTTCTTCTTGTTTTTGGCGTGCTAGCTGCACCAGAGTGCTGCCATAAGAGAGACGACGCGAAAATATGGTCTAAAAAATTATGGGAGAGAAGAAACACGTTTGAACGCAAAAAAACGATCGAAGGAAAAATGACAATTTTGAGTGTGCTTATAAAGTTTTCGTAAACTTCCTGGCTGTTTGCGCATTTGCGGCGTTCACACTGTTATGTACGCCATACCGTGGCCTACGTACGGAGCGACTTTGAAGACTCTGCAGAACTTCTGGAATTTTTCAGAATTTTACAGAAAAAGCGTAACAGAAATTATCCGCCAACCTAATAATAGGACGTCCCATAATTTTTTTTCACCATTTTTACCGGACATCAGCATTTCTCGGGAACTGGGGCACCTTTAAAGTTTACAAATACATGGGCGTACTTCTTTATGTATGTGCTATACGATCATGTGCGTGGATGGAGCTCAGAATGTCTGGGGGCGGAGTTTGCCATTTTACTCTTTTCATTTTTTTCTTTATTTCTAACCATGGAAAAAATACGGAAATTGTATATTTGAATGTGCGATGTGTCAAGCATACGCTATGATAAATGGGGAATTTTTACGACATTTCGGGGCGGAGATACGATTTTTGAAGGAAGAGTTCGTTTTCGACGCTGTCATTTCAGCTCAAAACTTCCGAAAAGTACGATCTGGGCGGATTCTTCATAGCCATCTTGCAGAGTCGCTTTGCCCTGTCGAATGGTTACGCAAGCCACATCAACTGAAGGAAAAATTGCAAAGAGATGACGGTTGTAATATAAACGAAAAATTATAGGCGCGCCAATACACTATCAACTATTTAATCGATGTTAAATAATCATTTATTCGAATGCGTGAAACTGTGAAACACTCGCGGTTTTTCCCGCAGTCTTCCCGTTTCTGGCCTAAAAAAGACAAATGTTATGAAGGGGAGAAAAAGTTGCATTCAATGCTACCTGAATTGTTCGCTATTTCATGTTTTACTGGGTTATCAGGCCGAATACAAAATTCGGTTACTTATAAAAAAATGTTTTTGTCTAAAACTCTGTAAGACATGCCACAGAACTACAACTTTTCTGTTTGTAAAAGGTTTGCCCTAGTTGTTGTTATCAAAGCTCCTTCAAAAGTCTTAGAAAACCTTTTAGAAGTTAGCGACCAGACATGGGGAAAACGAAAAGTTGCTGAGATATCCAGCGATTATCTCAGCACTCTCTCAATAAATCATATGGTGTTTACGGCAGCCGTAAAGAGAAAGAATTTTGCATTGGATACAGCTGGAAGTGTTTTATCTTCACAATTCAAGAATTGCGGGTCATTTTGATATTTGACGAAACGTTTAAATCGACCTAATATAAGACTTGTGGTCGTGTTTCTCAACGATGTTTTTCACACAGTGAAAGAAGTTTTTGCTTTCTTACTATCGAATTAGTTTGCTTTCTCGGAATATCTATATCTATCTATATATATATATATATATATATATATATATATATATATCGGTGGCGGACCGAGGGGGTGGGGGGGGGGGGGGGGTCGGGGGGGGGAGGCGCCCCCCCCCCCCCGAGAATGGGTCGCGAAATTTTTGAAACTTGCCTATATGGGTTGTAAAAATGTGCAAACGACTTGTTTGCACTTGAAAATAATTAAAATAATTTTTAATATTTTTTAAAAATTCATTTTAGCCTTATAAAAAATTTTTTTCGGGGGCGTGGCTGACGCCATGCCCCTTTTTTCAGACTTTAGGGGTCGGGGACCCGCAAAAATTTTGAGAAGCACCCCAAAAATTTTTTCGGAGTGCGTGGCTAACGCCACGCACCTTCTTTAGAAAAAAATTTTTGTCGCCCCCCCCCCCGAAAAAAATTTCTCGGACCGCCACTGATATATATATATATTACTTGATAATCCTGAATTAAAATTTGTTTGCTCACATAAAAATCTTTGTGAGCGAACTATAAGCGCACTTCCATACACATCTTCTCAACCACAGCGCACATTATGGGCTACTTCTTTATGGAGTTTCGCTGAGCCTCCTTATTGATTAACATTTAGCACATTATTATCGATCAATATTTAGTAATTTTTTTCGGATTAATTCTTGTGAATTCGCATTTTATTTAGTAGAGCTATTCTGTAGTGGTGACGCAGTGATTTGGAAGAGAGTAAGGAGGTAGGCTTACGCATAAAAGAAGGGTGCTCGGCTGCGTACGGCGTGCGCAGGCGGAAGAACCGATTTATCTTGCGCTTACAAGTTACATACAGAATTTGTCAGCCAACCTTGCTCAATCGTCCGGAAGTTCTTGAAAACGCTTTCGAAATGAAATACGATTACAAGCCTCATAGACATACTGCGCAGACTTAAATTGTAAATTGATTAGACTATTACTTAGTTTAAATTATGACAAGAAATCAACTGGGAATAATCAAATGCGTTACTTTTAACAAATGTATTACATATAAATACAATCAACTAAGCAAATTCAAAAATGTCAAAAAATTCGTTTACAATATGGTAAATAGCATGACTTGAATTCTTGGCCTTGCCTTTGATCTATTTGACCTACCCCACAGGTACAAAAGGCAACCCTGTTACGGTGTTGACACTCTCTTTCTTCTCCAGCCCGCTCCTCCCTACTGATGAGCCTCGGGAGTGGTCCAATACAGCTACCTGTCTAGGGGTAGAGGCGAAACAGGATCATTAGTGTATGAATTAATTAAAAGCTCTGGTAAGACAAGAAAGCAGAGGTACAGCTCAATTTCCTAGCGAAGCGGTTGCCTTACGTAATTTTGTTGATCAGAGCGAAATTTTTGCGAGAAGCTTTAAGCTTATTTGTCTCAAAATTAGCTACAAATAAGAAGTAAGACATATGCGCTATGTCAAACTATGCTGATTCTGCAACCACACTATATCATAAGAAGAGTTGAAAAAGTTTGATTGATAAAAAGACCATTTCTAACAATCATTTGTCTCACGTATTACTTTCGGTTCTTATGGAAACACCCGGGAATTTTTTTAACTTACGCAACCTTTTTTTCAAGTATTCAAAGCTTATATCGTCGTAATTGATACAATAGGATATTTGAGAAGCTTTACTTATAACTTTCCTGCAAAACAATAAGGGTGTCCCAAAAAATGTGCACACTGTTTGACTGTAACTAACTCTCTTGTAATGACGTGTTGCGAGAAGCTTTAGGTACCATTTTGTAGAGCGAGGTTCAACTTAAATTTAAAGTGTAGCGCGAATCACCGATTGCTCATTCTACTGGAGGATTACGGTAGAAACTTCAAACATATAGTTATACACAGCAATCACATAACTACTAAAATGTATAACAAAACTGATGATTTCGATTTTTAAGTCAGGAGATTTATCAATGCAGGTTCATGTATATCGAATAAGATCAAATTAGCAACTATATATACAGAGTATGTAAGAATAGCTAGAACATGTTCAGAATTTGAGGACTTCCTTAACAGAATACGTCGGTTGAAAAGCATACTTGAGTATAATGGTTATAACGATTTGACTATTCTTGCTTGCGATACTAACAGGGGAAGGATACTTGGATGCCGTAGCCATTTATAATGATTTGTATACCAAAAAGTGCGCTTTTAAATGCTGGTTCGTAGACTGTCTTTCATATCTGCGAAACGATAATCTGAATGGAGTTATGATTTTTTTTTCATTAAAAAAATTGCATTCCTGCGGAGGGTCAAAATCATCAATAAAAAATTTTCTCTCCTTTCCAAATGCTGAGTATGATGCAGATAGTCTAAATAAATATAACTACGTCTAAAATTTTTTTTCAGTAGCATCAAACGGTAGGCTAGATCAAATCTGATGATTTTTACTACCCAAAAGTAGGCTAAATTTTCAAGGAAAAAAGTTCATAACTTTCTTCAAAAGATCGTTTCGCAGATCTCAAGCACAGATTCAGAATCTGCATTCGAAGGCGCATTTTTTGGTATACAAATCATTAGGAATGGCCGCGGCATCCAACTATCCTTCCCTTGTAAGCTTATTAATGAAAATAGTTATATCTTCTTTAAATATAATCTGATAAATAGTAATAAAACCATATTAAGTACAGTTAAGAGAGTTTTGGTAGAATCTTTTCACGTACCATAAAAAACATATACATACATGCATACATCTATACACACAAACATGAAAAAACACAAACACAAACATAACATAAACATATACACATACACATACACATACATAGACACCATACACACATACACATACATATTCACATACACATATACACATATACATATACACATACACATATACATATACATACACATACACATACATACATATATACACATACACATGCACATACTCATGCACATACACATACACATACAAATACAAACACTCAAACACATACACATACACATATACTTACACATACACAAACATATACATATACACACAAATACACTTACATATACACATGTACAAACACATACACATACACTTACACATACACATACACATACATATACGCATACAAACACACATATCCGTACACATACACATACACATACACATAAATACACATACACACACATATACACACATACACACACATACACACATACACACACATACACAACATACACACATACACACATACACACATACACATACAGATACAGATACACATACATATACACATACACAAACACATACATATACACACATAGTCACACTTACACACACTTATACAGAAACATACAAGACATACATATACTCATATATTCACACATTCCACACACTGCCTTTGGAGGTCAATGTTAGTATTGATCGATGCTCTGCTCCAATCCAAAAATGACCCAACATTTGGCTGCGTAGAAATCACATTTTATGACGCGCCAAAACTTGGCTGAGTATCATTTTATTTGCAGGCGGTTGGTACGAAATGCGATTTCGGTCATCTTCGCCCCTTTGCCACCGACATTGGATGTTTCGATTGGACAAGGATAAGGTGAGTTTTTTATGATTTTTTACTAACCAAAGCCCTCCCTCCTTACTGATGAGTTCCGGGGAGGGCTCATTAACTATTTGGTATCCGTCTAAGGGTAGGAACGAAACGGATGTTCCTTTTTATTAGTTTTTTATTTTGATCAATATTTTTTCATAGAATTTTTGGTCCTTGTCTTCTTTCCTTTTGCTTTTTCTACATGGTGTCACTGTGAGAAAAGCGGCCTTTCAAAAATTTTCAGAAAAATGTGGAAACTTGTGTAATAGGGTTTTCATGGACGCTGAGTTCAATACCCAACTCTTTACAAAGTTACGAAGCTTTCTAAACGGTGTAACCGCACTTTCTAGGAACATTGAAAAAATGGCCGCTATTGCTTACCTCGCATAATTTTATAATGAAGCTTTACGAACAGTGCAAACTTCACATTTAGAATCAGCAACTCTAATTAGCCCAGTGTGAAAGTTTCCAGGTTGTTTTGGTTCCTTTTTAAAACAAAATATGGCCTTTCATGGCTGAAGACCCTCTTCAAATTTTCTACCGTAATCCTACAGTAAGAATGAGCGATCGGCGATTCGCTCTACGCTGTAAATCTAAGTTGAACCTCGCTCTACAAAACGGTAGCTAAAGCTTCTCGAAACACTTGAATATAAGAGAGTTTTTACAATCAAACAGTCTGCACATTTTTTGGGACACCCTGTCTATTGTACTAGCTTCACTTCTCACTCTCTGAGCTTTGATCTTCTCCTATTTTCTCACTTTTCTGAAAAGGAAAGCTTTTATATTTGACTGTTTTGCTTTGTACCACGGAAACGCTTTTTCCTTCGACGTTCTCCCATATTCCACAATTTCATGCATTCAGAATTACAGCAGCCGTGTAGACTCAAACAATCTATGACTTCCCATTGACCGATTCTGCTACAAAAGAACAACTTCCGGGATCAGCACTTTGGGCATTTCGTAACAATCACGAATTACTATATGTTCACATAGCCGCATGGACCATCACATTGTATCGACACTTTGAATGCAATCGAAAATTATGCAGTTGAGAAAGCGGAACTAACCGGTGTTCCAGCTACCTCTAAAGGTGTTTGTGTTCTAAAAGAAACATGCAGTGTTTTCAAAAAATGTACGTTTCATACATTTTAAGTAGTGAATCTTGAAACATATGCTTTTTGCAAGCATAGCACAAAGTGGGTAACCACGATGTGCGTTAAACTCTGTGGCATGTGGCTGATCACCAGTCCCCAGCGGTTGGAAAATAAAAATGGATGGTTGGTAGTTAGTTAAAGGCTCATTGCTATCCAAAAAAATGCATGGCCTTTCGTGAAGCTGCCTGCCTGTCATCTTCCTACAGTCCACTTATCGTTGTGCGAGAGCGATGCACACAGTTCAATCAAAGCAAAAAATTTAGCAGAATGATTTCAGAGAGTGGATGCCGGTGCGTACGAGCAGAGAGTTTATCGTGATAGCCAACCTCAACAGCTGTTTCGCGCATGTAGATTCATGACGCCAGCATACGCAAAGCACACATCTCGAAAAGCATGCGCTAGGAAATGTTTACATTTTTCTAGATGAGACCTCTTTCATTGATTGTAAATGACTTCAGTATGAGATGTTTGTACCTTTGTACCTCATGTTTACATGCAATGACTGCATTGATCCCATTGCGAATAAATTTCAAACTTCTGAAGTATCTTCCAGCTTATTTACGTTTCTACCAGTTACAGATCGAAGCATTTATGTAAGTGTAAAATTACAAAGCATCCATTGTGAGACTAAAGTGAAATTGCTTGCTTGCAAATCGGGTAAAAATTGCCAAACATATGATAGATTTTTCTTGACAATGTCACTCCATCTCTCAATTTCAAATTGGACTAGCTGGCTTACCCGGCTCCGCTCGGCTCTGTCAAAAACGATAAAAATTCCATTCCTACTCCTGCACAACCTTCCCTGTGCCCTCTTCTACATGCAGTTCCCTATTCCCGCTGTGTTAGTAATCAGCATGCTCACCTACCTCCCTCAACAACCCCCAGCCCCGTAGGTCAAATTTTGCAAAAAATTGATAAAATCGATAAAAGTAAGGATAGTTCTAAAAACTGATGGCGTTATTCGGCTGTTCGGGCCCCAGAATGTTTTCTTGTGATGGATCTTGCTCAAACTCGGTATATGAGGGTAATTCGAGCCACTGATGACAAACATCTTAGTCATCTCGCGCGATAGCGTCATTTTCTGGGTTTACGGTGGGTACATGTAAGAAATTAAAATCATGGATTTTACTGAAATTTCGCTTAGGGTGGCTAATTGACATGCTGATTACGAGTATCACACTCCTGCATTTTGGAGCGTTAACACTGGGTTATGTTAGGTATACTGCAGAGGGGCAAAATCTCAGTTTTGACTGAAACTCGATCTAGAAAAATTCGACCTTCTGACCACGTTTAAAACACTTCCGTTGCGTTTTGAGACCTTTTCGCAGAGTTACGGTAGGTACATGGCAGCCGGTAAAAATCATAAACCTGCCTGAAACCTTGACAGGGGGTTACCTAAAGTGCTGTTTCAAGAATATCGTACTCAATTCCCACGATAAAGGCAATTCGTATGGTATGAAAGGTTTCACGCGACCGCAATGCTTTCCTTATAAGACCACTGCAGCGCGCAATATACCCTTCGGCGGGAGGGGGGGGGGGGGAGATTCGCCGCTTGTGTTAGGCGCAAGGACAGGTTATCAGGATGGCGCTGGAGACCACCAAAACGAATGTTTCCCCAATTCGTGACTATCCGGATCTAAATTGGCCCGAAAGCGAAAAAATGTCCATTCAAACCCTGCAACTCACCATAACTTCACTATTGCGTTATGACAGCGAGCAAGCATCATATTCATAAGCGATATACTTGTGAACCGTTACATGTAAGGTTTTGAGCAAATCTGGAACTTCGGCTCATCTACTGTACACCCACCGTAACCCAAGAAAATGGCACTATCCTGCGAAATTAGCGTGATATTCATGTTCAGCGCGCCAAATGGCCACCATAGACAAAGTTTGGAGCAAATCTATGTTCTCGACCCCATGCCATATAACCACCACATCTCTATGAAAAGGTCCCAATATGCAGAGAGATGATATTCGTAATTAGCATGTCGAATAAACCATATGGACCGAAGTCTAGCCGAATTCATGATTTTGACTTCCTACCGTACACCTATCGTAACCACTCGGGAAGATGTTCTGCGGAGAAAGTGTAATATCTGTAATCGGCATGTAAAGGGTTGGGCATACTTCACGCGATTTGGCAATTTGCCAGAAGTCTTCGGATCCAACATTAGCAAACTGCACATGCAAGTGTGTATAACTTACGTAAAGTGATGAAATGCCCTATCTTCTGTACATTTATAATGTGCTTACAATGAGTTATGGACACCTGGAATATTGCCATATCGCGTCGCGATTGAAATCGCTTGAAGTATGCCCGGCACTTGAGATAAACCCTTATACACGAAGTTTGAACAAGCTCACCACAAAAAAATTTTGGGGCCCGGATAGCCGAATAGCGCCAAATTGATATTGTACTCGTAATCAGCATGCTCGATTACCCCCCTGTGCCAAATCCCAGCCCCGTAGCTCAAACTTTGCAAAAAAAAATCGATAAAATGGATAAAAGTAATCGATATTCCTGAAAATTAATATTGTAATCGGAATCCCCTGCTCGATTATCTCCCTGCGCAAACTCCCAGCCTCGCAGGTCAAACTTTACAAAAAAATCGATAAAATCGATAAAAGTAATCGATAATTCTGTAATCTAATATTGTATTCGAAATCCCCATGCTCGATTACCCTCCTGTGAAAATTCCCAGCCCCGTAGCTCAAACTTTGCAAAAAAATCGATAAAATCGATAAAAATAATGGATAATTTCAAAATCTAATGTTGTGTATTCGGAATCCCCATGCTCACTTACCCCCTGTGCAAACTCCCAGCCCCGCAGGTCAAACTTTACAAGAAAATCGATAAAATCGATAAAAATAATGGACGATTTTAAAAGCTAATTTTGTAATCGTAATCAGCATGCTCGAATACCCCCTGTGCCACCCAGCCCCGTAGGTGAACTCTGCAAAAAAGTCGATAAAAATCGACAAAATCGATATCGATCGATGACGAGAAGTAACCTATGACACCCGCCGGGGCCTGAAGTGTATGTGTGCCAAGCAGTGGCGTACCCAGGATTTCGGCTCGGGGGGGAGGGGGGAGGGACAAAAATGTTTTTTTAATGAAGGTGCGTGGCGTCAGCGCATTCCAAAAAATTTTTTGGGGTGCTTCTCAAAATTTTTGCGGGTCCCCAACCCGAAAAATTTTTTTTACAAGGCTAATTTGTATTTTTGAAAATTTTTAAAAATTATTTTAATTATTTACAAGTAAAGACAAGTCCTTTGCACATTTTTGTAACACATTAAGTTAGTTTCAAAAATTTCACGACCCATTTCCAATACGGCCCGGACCAAACTTGGCACCAGTGGCGTACCGAGAGGGGGGAGGCCCCCCCCCCTCCTCGGTACGCCACTGGTGCCAAGTTTGGTCCGGATCGGTTTAGAAATGGAATTTTCTATTCGGAACATACGTACACACATACAGACAGACAGGCAGCGAGACAGACAGACATAAAAACAGACATTCAGCTTTATATATAAGATGAAATGTAAGTGATTACTTATAATCTTACTCCAGTATACATCGCTTCTTCTTTTTTATTTGCTCTTCAGTGAATTTTCTGTAGTCTACCCCTACCAAAAACGTGAGAAGAGGTAATTTTCGAGCGTTTTGTCAGAAAACTTCATATTCTTGTACAAAGTTTAGGCGTTAACATGGACCTTCATTTTCGTTCGTCTAAATTTGAAAGCAGAATAATCTTATGAGCTATTCAAAGGAACGGCACAAAGTCCGTTTTTTCTACATGAAACGAACACCAATCTGAAGAGCATCGAATGCTGATTTTACAAGTGTTTGTTCCTGCCAAGCGCCTTTAGACGCTGACAAGGGAAGGATGGTTGTCGAAATGGCCTTTTGAGATGGTTTGTATACCATGCTAGAGGGCATAAGACGCTGACTCTAAATCTGGCTTCATTATCTGCGTATGAGCGTTCATTGGAGAAAAATTGAATCAAATAATATAAAACAGTAGTAAAATTTTTCGTAGCGCTTCAATGGACCAGTGGTAATCTTTCCAGCACTCCATAAATTGAATGATCTTAAGTGAGATATATCCGCACTGCGGCTGTCTCATTCAAGCGCTGGAAAATTTTTGGAACTGTTTTATCCCAAAAAACATTCATTTTTTTGCTCCTTCAAATGCTCATAACCAGGGTAAAGCGGGGGGTGCGGCACGCTGCAGGGGGGGGGATCGTTAGGGGAGGGGGTAGGTAGGGGGGGGGTCGTATCGACCCAAGGTCAAAAGCACTTGTACAAGCTGTGTGACTAAATTGACTTGATGAAAGCGCTGTTGAAATCCTGCAAAATTCAAGTTCAACGACACAAACTTGCAGATACCGTATGCCTACCGTAACCTACCGTACCTCTAATCAAGCATAATTGTCGTAATCCGCGTGTCGAATAACCCCTATGCGCCAAGTTTCAGCGAACTCTGAGGTCTCCGAGCAGTAAACAACCTTGCATAAAGCAGTAATTCAAAACATGATTAACTTCATCTTAACGGTGAGTAAGCTACCTCTTCTTGCACTCAATACAAAGCACTACTCCTTCTTTGCCCACCTCAGGAATCCCGCTTCAGAAGACCTTTAAACTATTGAATTAGAAGCCAACCAAAATCTCGTTTTTCCCATTTTCCGCTTTTGATCGCTGTGCTTTCACCAGATATTACTCAGAGCTAAGAAGACGAATCATGCTCAAAACATTCCTATGGAATCTACGAGGTTTAGGCTATCGATTCATATAAATACCGTCGGCTAAAAATGTTTTTTTTTGATATAGTTAATGGGGTGCTGCACACCCGCTTAAAAGCTGCGGCTGCCGCAGGTTTTGACGGGGGGTGCCGCAGGCCATTAACTATATCAAACATTTTTAGCGGACAATATTTAAATGAATCGATAGCCTAGATCACCTAGTTTTCACAGAAGTAATTTGAGCATGATTCGTCTTCTTAGCTCTGAGTAATATCTGGTGAAAGCACAGCGATCAAAAGCGGAAAATGGGAAAAACGAGATTTTGGTTGGCTTCTAATTCCACAATTTGCAGGTCTTCTGAAACGGGAATCCCGAGGTGGACAGAGAAGGAGTAGTGCTTTGTCTTGAGTGCAAAAATGGATAGCTAATTCACCTTTGAAACAAAGTTGACCATGTTGGAATTTGACCATTTCACTTAGGTAGCCTAGTATCTTGAATCATCAGAATTCGCTCAAACTTTGTCTACAGGGGTTAATTGACATGCTCATTATGGATATGTTGCCCATTATGTTTGACAGGGCCTCCAAGTAATGCTATCTTAAGGGTATAGTCCAGGGGGGTCTTATTAAGACAGCAATTAGGGGGGGGGGGGGTCGTAACCAGCGATCGTGTGCCACACCCCTTGCTTGACCCTGCTCATAACTCATCGTCCAGGAATGCTCCGCAGATAAGGAGGGCAGATTTGGAGTCAGCGTTTTATGTCATCCACCATCACACAGGTCATCGCTACAGGCCACTTCGACTGACTATGCTTCCCTTGTGAGTTATGAGCGTTTTGACGTGAAAAATTGGACGTGCAACTTGCTCGATTGCCCACTGTTGGATTATCAGAGCACTGTATGCAAAAATACGCTTCGTCGAGTATACAGGGTGTTTAAAAATTTCGTGGCCAAAGTACTTCCAAATAGAATTTTGACGCGTTTTTTGTTTTATTGTGCTCATCAGACCCAGTGAAATCAAGTTTCTTCGCGGTTTCTTTGACTTTTTATTAGATTGAAACACATCAGTATAGCTTTCCAAACCTCTTTCCTTAAATGCCTGTTACAAAAAAGGAAACATAATTCACAGAGAACATGGTATGCCTTCTAAAAGCCTTTTTTTGAAGGTTTTTCAAATGTGCTTTTACTTTCGTGAAATTAAGTTCATTTTGAAATATCGTGCCTTGGAAGACAACAGATCCTTTTTCAGGATTTTTTCGTCAAAAAGTCCCGCATCGAAATTACTATATCTTTCTTGTCTTCAAAATCTTTGCAGGCGTGCAAAATTCTTGAAAACCAAACTGGCGCAGCGATTGTCTGTTGTAACTCAGCCCATAGAAAAATCTTCGTTAGCAAGCTAATGAAGAACTTTTGTTGTGTAAAGAAAGTGTAAATCTAGGGCTTTCTGTAGTAAAAAAGAACCAAAAGCTGTTTCCTCTTTCTGGCGTTGAAAAAAAAAAGAACAAATTAGATAACGCATTCTTCAAGGAAGCTGAAAAAATTGTTTACTTCCAAATTTTTAGGGTATCTTGAGGCAAAAAATATTTTTCTTTGTTGATTCAGTGGTTTCTAAGTTTGGCGAACATATATAGCAAAAATCGAGTTAGCATTCACAGTTGAAACGCTCAGGAACCCGAACTTTTCAAACACCCTGTACTCCTAACAACACTGCTTTGTTTGTCTGCGCAGACCGTATCAATCAATTTTATACCTGAATTTGTGCAACTTTGGATAGTATTCTCCAGTAGCGTATTTCTTGCTTTCACCCATGACCATCGTGCAAAAAGGCGCTTGGCAAAACAGATGAAACCCTGGAATCAGCGTTGAATGCTCTTCGTGTAATAATCTATAGAAATGGACTTCGACATTGGGCCCTTCTCTTGTAGCGATGAACTCTATGCGCAATGGAAGTATTGATTCTGATTTGATTATGTTCGAGTTCTATGTTCTAAAAGAAATAGATGTTTTGCAAACACTGTGTTACAGAAACAAGCCAATGACGGCTGTGCTTGTTTAGTAACATCCTCAGCGAGCTCGGATGTGACACACGTAATGTTCATTGTTGCGTATTATAATGTTATCGCCTCATATTAGGTGATAATATTGGTTTGTTTCAAAAGTTCTACCCGTTTTCGAAGTTTATGTTTAAGTCACTGCAACTCTTTTTAGAAATGTTCTTTGCTATGCAATAAAGTGTGCTAGGTTTTACAAATCTTTGGCAAATCCATGCACGCGCAAAGATTACTGCAGCAGCAAAAAGAAAGATATGCCAAGCGCAATTTTTTTTCGCAGTAAAGCTGCTCGCAAAGCCTACGAAGGAGCCTGCAGATATAGAAGACAGATTTGAGATCAGCATTTCATGCTGCATCGAATGGCATGCAGCTTGCATGGATTGGCCACATCGACTCTGACTATTCCCTTGTACGCTCTCAGAGTCGGCGCTTACTCGTAATTTGAGTTTCATTGCAAGGGGTACTGATGCCGCTAGGCTGCAATAACTACAAAAAAAATTTTGCGTATCAGTCTACGTTGCGTTGCATACGCCTTAATCTCGCATGGAAATGTAAGAAACAAACTATCGTAAAAATGTCATAGTGGAGAAAATACTGTTCTGTGCCCAAAAAACGCCGCAGTTCTAGGACATTACTGTCTTTGAGCTGTATCCCGTCAAGAAAAAGCAGTGATAAGAGGACTTTTTCTGCAGGATGACATTTTTCGTTCCAGCTTTTCTATCAAGATCGAAGATGTTACAGCAACGTACGAGGTACTGCCATAAACAAAATTTTGCTTTTTAGAGCTGAACAGCAACATTCCAATGTTTTTTAACGATCAGACTCAAAATCAGCTTACAGTGCAGTTTTTGAAATCTTGGTTTTCCGAGACTAGACAATAAAAAGTTTCTTTTTTAATAATTATCGTAGAGAGCAAGTTTTTGTCTATTCTGAATACAAAGCATGAATTTATTTATAAAGAAGTTATTGAATTTCTTCTAATTCACGCACGAATTTTCGCTCAACCGATTTGACATCTATAGAATTTATTAAGAAAAAAGAGTTGCTAGAAGCAAAAAAAAACATTCCTTGAGTACTATTCCTATTATGAGTTTGCAATGATTTGAAGGTTGTTCTTATTGGGGTTGAAGAAAGGATAGAGTTATAACTGACGTTAGTGCTAAAAGGGGAAAAAGAGTTAAACTGAAGCATTTTGTAGATCTGTAATGATTTCGAGATTTCGAGACAGAAGCTAAAGGGTTATACGTAGTATAAGGTTTCCCTTCAAATAAGAAAACTTAGCGGTTTTTTACATCTCAAATATAACGTAAATATAATATAATATAGAAATTTGCTTCCTGCACAGTTTACGAGTTAGGTCTAAGACAAATTAGTAGAATTCTCGAAAGAAGTGGGAACTACTTTGTTCTGAGTCAAATTGAAAGTGATTAGGTGTAGTTATCGTTAATTATCGATACAAGTGACATAGTTACAGATACATAATGAACATAGCACAGTTACCGATTCGAGTAACTTTGTGTGACATGTAAAGAAATGAGGAAAAAATAGAATCTCCACGATACTGACATTGTAATGCGTAGTTTGGCTGAATATCGATTAGTATGGTGAGAAAGATTTTACTAGAGTGGTTAAAATTAACAGGTTAAAATAAGCTAAAGAGGGGTTTCTAGGGCATTATTGTATAATATGGAATGAATGAGTTCGCTGGTGCGATATCTTATCGCATCGCGGACTAAAGCCCTGGCCATATACAGCGATTTCATCGTCGCGATTCCATCGCCGAAGAATTTCGTGATTATAGCGACGACGCGACTTTCAATCGCTGATCGCGTATTCTGGACATACTTATCTGTTCAGCGATTAAGGTGAAAATACACATCTCAACACTCGTTCTATGTTTTCTTTTGCCATCCATAAAGTATTCAGCGTGATTTCTTTACATTTGCAGATTTTTTTGTTTTTTTCGACATCAATACGTCCAGCATCAACATTTCATATTAGTTCGCGCATTTACATCTTCGCTCAACTTTCCTCGTTGGATGCAGGATGCAAAAGCAGCTCTCCCATGTTGTAGCTGCGGTTTTGCTCAGATACATAAATAATACGGATATTACAATCATGAGTTTCGAACAATTGAACATATTGATTTTCTGATGGCACTAATTAGAATGGACGCGCATCACAAAACGACAGAGGGGCAATTGCTAAGTGCAAAAGGAAATCTGCATCATATTTCAACATCACCGCAGAAAAAGCGAGTCGAAAAAGAAAAGAACTATTTCAAAAACTTTTAGGAAAGAAATCCAATTTCAGCGATGTCGCCCCGTCGCTGATTTCGAATTGGCGACGCGATATCGCAAGATTTTGGCCAAATCGCGGCGATATCGCTGGAATAGGTATGGCCTAGGAAAACACGTAGCGATCCGTCGCGCCGGACAGCTAGCACGACCGATATGCATGATTTGCCGGCATGAAATAGGGGGTATTGCAGTTGTCCGATTGCAAAAATCGCATCGCGGTGATTTTTTTTGATGGTATGACCAGAGCCTTAGCCCATTTTATTCGCTTTTTATCCGAAAGCCCATTTTCAAATGGACTTTCGTGGACATCATCCTAAATCAGTTAGGTTTAGGTAGGCAGAGATCGTAACAAAAAGAATGATATCTGTGAACGAGTCAACTTCGTCATCATCCTAAGCATATCCTGAGCTATGACTTTCCACTGCATATCTAGCCTGATCATTAAAAAAGGTATCTACAAAGTAAAATGATCATCGTTTTGATAGATGGGCAAACATGTTCGTGGAACGGATGGACCAGCTGAGAAATCATCTGAAACGACTTTCGCTTCTGAAACTCGTGAACGCAGCCACCGACGACGACCAAGAAGATCGTGGATGACCAGCATGACCAAATAACCAGCATGTCAAATAACACTTGTGCATAAGATGAATTCTGAGATTCTTGGGTACAGGGTAATTTACTGATAGTTTTCAAACTTGGTTCCTGTTGGAAAACCTTAAGTGCCCTATCTCCACTCAGTATAAAGCGTCAGCGGTACTGAAAATAACGATTTCATCTAAAACGTATCAGTTTTATCCAATAACTGTAAACAGATCTACATTTTGCAGTAATCGCGTTTTTCAATGCCTTCGATAACACGTTCTAGTGCTTGTCTACCACTCTGAAACAATGTGTAGACCACTACTTGCTGTCTCGAGTAATGGGATGTTTACTGGTTATTATCTGTACTACTATTAAATAAAGAAAGACAATCTCGGAAGCCCATTATATTATAATAAAATCTACGGGTTCTCCTCAACCCCTCATTGAAGTAAATTCATAAAGACGCGTGTCTGTTGAGCGAAAAGTTGAAAAAGTATTTATTATGGAAACCACCAAAACGAATGCACAGCTGGACAAATGCTAGCTGCAGGCAACTGCCATTTGATTTGTGAAAGTAGCAAAATCTTGACCGATTGTAGCTGTGCAATGTTGCATCACGATTTTAGTAAGGTATAGAGTAAGAGGTTGAGGGCGTAGATTCAAACTTTTGCGGTAACTTTTTAGAGCTAGTTGGATTGTTGTCGGTCATCGGTAATGAATCGAACACAAAGCGCGCGAACGTCGGATACTACGTCGGAAGTTTCAGCTTTGACTTCTAATTTTGTGGCACCTTTTATATATCAATTAGTAGCCTAAAAAAGCAGTTGCAATGCGACAGTTCATTTCATATGAAGCCGCGGTTGAAGAAGCTGTGAGCTAGATGATATGGCCAAGCAACTGCAGAGCGAAGGTGAAGACGAGAGACACACGACGCCATTTGAACGGTAAGCTTCACAACGGTTCGGCCTCTGCTGCTCCTCACTCATGGTTCACCGGCTTTTTTTGCCAATTACCGGCGGCCTCAAACCGCGTGTTTGAGCAATAAATCTCTTTATAATCTATTGTGTTATGTCACCGCAGGGGAGGGACCAACACTTACTATAGACTCATATGAGCTTGGATTGTCTGAGATAATTGCTAAAGCACAATCACCTCAAGAAAAAACTGCAATATACGTAATTTGGCAATGCTTCTAATTCCCTAATCCCCTACCTTGGTTTTGCTCAGACTGGAAGAATTTGGCAGTGCTTCTAATCTCCTAACCTGGTGTTGCTCAGATTGGGAGGCCAACACTTTTTATACATTCGTATAAGCTTGGATTGTTTGACAAGGAAATGAAGGTTAGTTGAAGTGGCCGTTAATGTGAAATGGGTTTTGATTCTGACCTGAAGGGTACGAAACACTGATTCCAAATCTACCTCTCTTATCTGCTGCGGGCCCCTGAGCGAGGAGGTACAAGATTTTATGAACAAAAATCTGCATGTGCAGCTAGGATAAAATCAGTCGTAGCATTCTTTTCTACGGCTCGATTTATTTTAGGGTTACTTTGTGCAATAAATAGCCTTAATTCAAACACATTCACTTAATTCTGCTGCTTCGCAAAGCTACGAAATGTTAACGACTAATTTTACGCGTTCATGCAATGAATTTTTTCCCCACAAAAACCTCCAAAACTTCTCAATCAGAAACACGCAGCAGATAAGAAAAGTGTATTTGAAATCAATGTTTCATACCCTTCAACTCAGCATACATCTCATACAGAAAGGCCACTTTGACTAAACATCCATCCCTTGTGAGACAGTTGGTGAAGAACAGTCATCGCAAGGAATAATTGCAGTAGATGGAATTAGGCAGTGCTTCTAATCCCTCACTTGCTTTTGCTCAAACTGGGAATTCTAGCATGGTACGTAATGAGTGAAAGAGAGGGCATCTAAGGTTTTCTAAAAAAACCATGTTTGAAAATGGTAATTAACTATCCTCTACCTAAAAATTTCCGAATTTATTTTGGTGCATACGTGTTATTTGACATGCTGGATATCGATACGATGATTGTTTGTTTTGTAGGGTCCCTTTTTATGATCAGGCTAGATAGACAGTGGCAGGTCATAGCTCAAGGTTGGGCCAGACTGCGCAGCGCACGCTCACTGCACAAACATATGGAGCGGCGTACGTCGCGTACGCCGCGCAGTCTGGCCCAACCCTAGGATATGCTTAGATTTTGTTGACGGAGTTCTGATCATACCTTCTATACACAGAACAATGTACGCTGGTAACCTTCACTTTGAGAGCCCTGATAGAACACAATTCACCCGGAGAAAAGAACAGAAGTTATTTGGAGCGAAGTCCCGGATATCATGACATAACTGTATAAGAGTAAATATGAATGAGGCAAGTATAGTGGTATCTGAGAAAAGAGCTAAAAAACAAACAAAAAGTTTGCGTTTTTCGCGTTTTTATAGCCTTTTCTGCTAATAAGAAGGTCTTCACCCAAAAACCCTTAGGCAGAACAGCTGCTTTCAGTTAACCTTTTTATAGACTACGTTTGAATGTTAAAAGGTCACGAAAACTGTTGGAGTTCAATAAAAACGAGAAAATGCGCTTAAACCTTGCGCGGAGAGTCGCCACGCAAATGCTGGTTTATCTCGTTAAGGAATGATTTGAAACATTCGCGACGTTGTCGGTGCTTCTGGTCGTGCCATGAGGACCACAATGATCTATAATGTTGCAAGGTTTGATTGTGATTCCGCAGAAATCTATGACCAGAGCCAAATGCCCCGTCTTTGGTCCGTCTCCGCGCGTTGCGCGCTGCCTAGGTAGTGCGCTTTTGTTCATAATCCTTTATTGGAGTTAGTAAGCAACCATTCCTTACACGCTTAGGTATATTTTGCTCAGGATTATGAGCACAACAAAGCTAACAACGTCGCCAGAAACAAAAATTGCGAGAAAGGGCTGAAAGTTTGAAGGACGCGCCAAAAACTAGGTTCCTGACGTGCATTTTGACTTAGGAGAAAACACAACTTTACCTTTTTAGAACTAATGTTTTTCGTTTATTTTCTTCTTGATAATTACCCATTCTGAAATATGTTTGTTTTCAAAACAACAGAGAAGAAACTATTTTTCCCTCGTTTTTTCACGTGCTGTGGATTGCCTGGTCATGTAGCGAAAACCTGCAGTTCGAGCTGCCGCCAAACGAAAAATTTGAAACTGGTTGCGGCGTTTCATTGATTTTCGAAGGCTTCTTCTGCTTTCACTAATTTTTTTACAACTTTTTCTCTTCTTTAATTTCCTGCAAACAAATTTCACTTTCTTATGGGGGGCAGATACTTAAACAGCCTTCACTTTTGATGCCCTATCTTTAGACTATCGGAGGTATGGTTCCGGCACATACACACATCACACATATACACACAAACACATACATATACAGATATATACATACACATACACACAACCCTTAGCCCTTTATTTTGAGTTATGATGATACTTCGACTACATACAAGATACGTGAATTTTCTTAACTTCAATACCACAGACTTGAACATCTCACTACGCAATTTCGGGACAAGAGAATTCAAAGTTGCACAATTTTTTAGCTGTAATTGCGCAAAGAGTACAGTTTAGTTGTGCAGGAAGGTTCAGATTTGTCTCGAAACAAGTCTCGTTGCTATACGTGCTGGTTCCTGAATCATGGTATCGACGTTCTATCGTCATCATCTTATAATCATGGGCTTGAAGACATCTTTTGTGCACTTTGTGGATTGCAAACTTGCTACGACTATCAAAGCCACTTCTTCACTCATGTTTTTCTGCCAGTGGTTTCTGTTCCGTAAAACGCAATAAACAAAAAGTTTGATAAGTTTTATTTTGAAAGGAAAATGTTATCAAATTACAATACAATCATACACTGATATTGATGCAGATTGCAAGGTTTAAAGGCAGCGTCCGGGCAAGATCCATCCACCCAGGTTAGCACATAGTTGTAAAGGGGGGCCCATGAGTATCCGATCTGCGTTGGTCCGAATCTTTGAAGTGGCTTCTAAAAGAAGATACGGGCCTGTGATACGTATCACAAACTGCCCCTTCGTATCACAAACCACCGCTGAGGACGAGTGCTCACGCAGGTGTGCGGTTGCATTGCAGTTGCATTGCAGTTGCACTGCAGTTGCATTGCAGTTGCACTGCACACTGCAATGCAACTGCATCCGTACAGTTGCAGCTTTTCCCGCTGGCATGCGATGGGGACGAGCAATCCGAAACTCGTCCGCTTCTTGAAGAGAGGGTCCCCAAGAATCGGGTTATTCGGGGGTATTGAACTATTTGGACTTTACAACTGTATTCAGGGCCACGGGAAGGCCCCAGAATGGCAGGAACATGAGAGGCGAAATTTTGCCCGGACGCTGCCTTTAAGTCACAATTCGCCAAGTGAAATCACCGCAATTGGGAAAACGAAACATTCTCGCGCAAATTATAATTTCGCACTAAAGTGGTGTGCCTGCCAGGACATTTGGGCTCGCTATAATTGCAAGCTCTTAAAAATACCATGACACTGCAAGCCCCACTCACTGAAGCAATCATTTTTTGAATATCGATAAAATTATGAGTCACCAAAGGTGTCAAAGGATAGAGAAAAACGTCTTCTCTACTACAAGCCACTAATTCTAACACGATTCTTCAGGAGTTTTAGTAAATTAAGTTTAAAAAATGGAAAAAAGAGTAGAAGCTCATAAGTTCCAAGTTCTCTCTTTTTTGAACCTGGGCATCTTGATGTACTCGTTTCATGTTATTTTGTGCCAGATCCAGGTTAGTACGATGGTATCATTTATTGACCTTACGTTTCCACAAAGTCATCGTCTTCGGAGGCCTGAAGTGGATTGCAGTTATTCATCTGGGAGACAAGACCGCCAAACGCAATCCCATCAGTAAATCTGGATTTCATCCCGAGGGCAACGTACTGAGTCACATGATGTAGTAGAGACTGACTTGTGCTCCACCGCGGTATTAATGAATTAGTCAGTAGCCGCACAAAGTAGACGGCGACACTGAGCGTTGCTCAGCAGAACGATCTTCATTAATGTGCAAGCTGTAAGTCACATATCGACAAGAATGGCAAGAGTTCTGTCATAAGCCTTCATGTTATTCATGCTTGGACTTCTGACAGAAATCCATTGCTTCCACACTAACACGCGGTGCAGCGTAGGTCAGTCTCTACTACATCAGCGTGTGATTCAGTAGGTTGCCCTCGGGACGAAATCCAGACTGACTGGTGTTTGGACATTGCGTTTAGCGGTCTTGTCTAGCAAATGAACAACTGCAATCTACTTCAGGCCTCCGAAGACGAAGGCTTGTCAGAAGAAAGCTTAATAAATGATACAACGTACTACCCTGGATCTGGCATAAAATAACATAAAACGAGCAGAAGCTTAATAAAGGACTAGATGAGAAAAAAAGACTTTGGAATGCTGTTTGATATTCAGTTTCGTGTGCCCTCTAATCAAAAATGAATTTCCAAAATTATTGGACATAATTTGCTTTCGCAACAAATTCCACCACAGAATATGTTTGAAGTTTTAAGAAAGTGCTCATAGCATAACTGGTATCAAACCGAAAATTATAGCTGAATCTTTGAAAATATATCGAGAGGAAAAGATAGGGTTTATGTAATAACATTTCATAACATTTTCTGCAACGTAGCTGTTTCTCGTGAAGAAATGTTCGCAAGGTCGAATATTTAAGATTGGTTTAAAGAAAAGAGCTGTACAAAAACACCTACTAATTCTTGTATTTTACATTTTTACATCGAAAAAATGACTCTGCTTTTGTGAGGAAATAATTATTTGTCAAAATAATTGATTCCTTACAAAAAGAAAGTCATTTTATGTCAAAAAATCAATAAAATTAGACCGCTATAAATTCATGTCATAAGTGAAGAAAGCGGATCCGTGCGAATCCGCCTGTGCCTGGCGGGCACATCACTTAGGTGCCAGGCGACGGTGGGAAACTGCCCGCACTCCGCAATTGCTAGATCTCGATGTATGTAGTGCATGTTGAATCTAAAAAGCGTCAACGAGAGAGCAGCGAAAAGCGAGGCAAATTGTGAGGCAGATTTTGAAATTATTTGCTGAAGTGAAAGGAAAGGAATAGGAAGGTTAGGAAAGTTAGGAATAGGAAAGTTTGATTGAAAACTTTTCACATTTCTGCGCACAAAGTTGAAAAATATATTTTGTCTGATTTTTTTTTCATTCATACTTCAAAAATCCTTTCTTTAGCTTGACTTGAAGTAAGCTTGAACAATCTCTCATTAGTACCTATCAAGTCTCACAATCATTGACGTTACCTCATATACAAAAGAACTTTTTTTTACGAAAAGTGACTAAGGCCGCATGCACTGACATTAGTGGGAGTAAAGCGCAGCTTTAAAAAAAGCTTTGTATTCTGGAGCTTTAAGTGTCCGAATTTTTCGCTGTCTGCCTATCCACATGTCTCTACTACCATTGCTATTAGCATATTGAAGGTGAGGAAAGAGTCGTACAAGCTGCTTTTCCCAGCTTTTTGTATGATCTCCAAATTATCTCCGACGGAGCTTCCGTCTTTTTCTTCAAAGTCATTTTTCTTTCTTTGTTCAATGAAATCGCTTCAAAGTTGTACTGATTAATTATCTTACCTAACCTGTCAAGAATATTTCAGATAAGAACAAGTGTTGTATCGAAGTCAAGTGAACAACGCCACAAATCGAGAGTCGAAGATTGGCGTTCAACAAAAATTCCAAGATTATCTCATTTGTTCTTATCAGTATGCTTAGCAGTGTTGGGTCAGATGGGCACGACAACTTTTAGTATGTCTTCATTGATTTCGAAAAAGAAAATTGACTTTTAAGATGAAACGGGTGGCAGCCGGAGATCATCAGAGGCGTACAAGAACTGAAAGATCCGGTTTGTACAGCTTCGCGCTCCTTTACAATACGTTCACAGAAGAGTCGTAAAAGCATTTACAGATAGATAAATTCTAGATATGGACCTTTTTAGAGCTGCGATCCCCTCCTGGCGAAGCGCTAGCGCATGCGGCTGTAAAAGTAAGGAGCAAAAAAAGCACACAGAAAGCCATACCATGAAAATCGTTTTTGCAAACACAGTTCAAAACCGCATCACTAAGTATTAGGTTGGCTAATGAATAATTTCGTTTTGACATACAAGTTCGATGCTCCATAAAGATTCAAATAACTGTTATTTAGCTACGATTTTTTGTGAGCGAGTAGCATCAGCATTCTACCACCACATACTCATTACATAGATTTCAAAAGCATTATAAAAGACACTTATGACCTTACATGGCTAGCATTCCAAAAAACACTTTTTTGACTTTCCATGTTTCGCTCTCAGCTTGTATATGTGCAGAGACGAGTATTTATTAATTGATTACACGCAACCTTTGGCTACGTGGCGGCCTACAGTGAAGGCTATGACCTGCTTTTTGGGTACTTAGCCTTCTTTCCAGGTACCTGCATGTGGAAGTCAGTTTTGCGGTAATTCAAATCGCTTGAATTTGACCATCTATGGCAATATGCAAATGTCTGGATATATAGGAATCGTATGTATGCGTAAAAGCCTGCACTTAACACCTTTCGCATTATTTTTTGAGCACGATCTTCGGAAAATCGACAAAAAATCTGGCTGATTTCTTGCCCTATTTCGCCATCAAAAATAATAATTTTTAAGCAAAAAAGTTGACTACCCATTCTCATTGATTTACTCTTTCAAATGGTATCATACATTCATACATACTACATACATACTACATACTACATATCATGACCTTACATGGCTAGCATTCCAAAAAACACTTTTTTTGACTTTCCATGTTTCGCTCTCAGCTTGTATATGTGCAGAGACGAGTATTTATTAATTGATTACACGCAACTTTGGCTACGTGGCGGCCTACAGTGAAAGCTATGACCTGCTTTTTGGGTACTTAGCCTTCTTTCCAGGTACCTGCGTGTGGAATTCAGTTTTGCGGTAATTTAAATCGCTTGAATTTGACCATCTATGGCAATATGCAAATGTCTGGATATATAGGAATCGTATGTGTGCGTAACATCCTGCACTTAACACCTTTCGCATTGTTTTTTGAGCACGATCTTCGGAAAATCGACAAAAAATCTGGCTGATTTCTTGCCCTATTTCGCCACCAAAAATAATAATTTTTGAGCAAAAAAGTTGACTACCCATTCTCATTGATTTACTCTTTCAAATGGTATCATACATACACAAACCTATCCGTTGTATTTATACAGATTGTTAGAAACGACGAAATTATTTTTTAGCCAACCTCTATATCAGTCTATAGTATTCCATATGTACCTCCTGATGGCGAAAAACTTGTACAATGTTTTGCACCTCCGCAAAAGGCACAGAAGAGATTATAGTAAATCTTGTCCGGCCTGTTCCAACTATCCATTTCGATCGTGAATGCTGTGCATGCGAAATGTGGACGTTCACTGAGTATCTAAAAATTTTCGATTAATCTCGACTTGTCTGACCGCTCATGCCTAAAGGACCTTGCGGAAAAGACGGCGTTCTCAAGCACAGCGTGCAGGAATTGGGTTTGCGAAATTTCAAATACAACTTCTCATAACTCTGTGCAATTTGTTTAAAGTCCTTTGGAGCATTATGAGGCAGTGGCGTTTGTGAAACTGGGTTTATGCTGATTCCCATACATGGGTAAGTTCGAAAACATTTATCGAATGAATGAATATCGAATAAATTCGAAGATAAAAAATTTCGAATAGACGAATGCTGAGTAAATTCAAGATTTAAAAATTCTCGAATGAATGAATTCCGAATATAACCAGAAAGTCAAAAATATCGAATGAATGAATATCGATTATATTCGAACATTAGGAGTCGAATTTCGAATAAATATTCGGATGATTTATCGAATAAATAGAGCAACCAGATCTAAAACTTGCTGACTTATTCGGCTGAAGCCGATCGATTTATAATCAGCTCAATGGTGCTTTTATAAATAATCAGCACCCTTTCTTCCCCCCCCCCCCACCCTGTACCAAGTTCCTGCCCCGTAGCTAGCATCATGTAACTGGCAATTCGCGTACAACTGTCGTGTGAAGCATGTGTGGAGCCTGTCATAATTAAAGCTTGCATTTCTTAATGTGGACTTTCTTCGTCCGGCTTTAGCCTTTACCATAGTTAATAGGCTGGTAGCTCCCCGTGTCAAAGTGCCTGCAAGCATCCATGAAAATCTTGGATGCGCTGTGATAACCGAACTATCATGTAATATTTACTCAATAAAACTTTATTGCAAGGTGATAAGGCTGCAAAATTCAGCAACCGGCTAATCCTACGCTACAGCTGCAATGTCCTTTACTCAAAATACATCAATTCGCGAAAAATTCCCAACATAAAGAATAGAGGCAGTTGTGCAGCATGAGTTTCACAAGCTAGAGTGCTCACTAGTGTGGACCTTTGCGTACCTAAAGCGTGAGAAATGCAAAGAAAGAGAAACAGGCATGCCAAACTGAAATTCGATAGGTTTTTTTTGTCGATTTAGTGCCGATCGCAGTGCGAACTATCTTAATCGAAAAGGCACCAATCAAAATCCACACCTAATTTTTTTACTGTCGCAAGCAGTCGGAGGAATGCGATTTTTCATACAGTTCAAAAGCAATCACGATTGCAAAAAGATGCAATAGAGTATTGTGGAAAAAAAGCAGACGAAGTGAGCTTGATGCTCAGCTAGGCACTGCAAAAAGCTCGAATGATCTGAATACGGGATTTATTCGAATACGAATTCGAACAAATATTTGAATAAAACATTAGAATAAATTCTATTCGAAATTCTTATTTTTGATTATTCGAGTTTTCGAACTTTATTCGATTTTTCATTTTTGATTATTCGAGTTTCAAATATTATTCGAAAATGGAAAAATTCCGAATATCAAATTGAATGCGAATATATTCGAAGGTTTTACTCGAATGATCGAATTTCTATTCAATTCGGACCCAAGTATAATTCCCATAATCCGGAACTGTTCCCGCACAGTTCCCGCATTGTGCTAGAACATTCCGGAACTGTGCTGCATGCGCTGCAACCGCCCCGCTCACGTTTTGAACGGCGGGAAATTGGAGAATTTTGACCGTATTCAACGTTTTCTTCCAGATTTTCTTCTCACTGGCTTTATTCCTCTATCCCGCTTCCCTTCTTGATCAAAAGAACTTCGAACCCGAAGCGGGGTTGAAAAATGAGCGCTTTTCTGCTCTGCATGTCCGACAAAACGTCTGCTCTTGCACTCGTCCATTCTCGCTTCGTTTTCTTCTCGCTCAAGGCTATACTGTTCGTTCCAGAAAGCCGTTGCGTAGTTTTCACAGGCATCTGTCTCGAATTAGGACATGCGAACATTCTGAAAATGCGGAAATGGGAGCTTTGCTCTTGTTTTCTGATATTCGTTTTTGGGCATTCTCAGCCCCATTCCTTTTTCCATATCGTTGCTTATCCGTTCTTTCTTCTACCCGCTCCTCCTAGTGATGAGAAAAGCTGCAAACTTGAAGCGGAGTTAAAGAGAGAACGCTGTTCTTTTTCATGTGCATGTTTCAAATAATTAGAGAAAAACAACGTTCATTCCTAAACCCCGCAAGTTCAAAGCTTTTCTCATCACTAGGAGAAGCGGGGTAGAGGAATAGGGCCAAAATGAGAGGAATTTGGAGGAAAAACAGTTGAAAACGGTCAAAATTCTCCAACTCCCGCCGTTCAGAACGATGCGGGGCGGCTGCAGCGCATGCAGCGGAACAGTTCCAGCACTGTGCGGGAACTGTGCGGGAACAGTTCCGGAACATGGGATTCAGTATGAACCCGGCCTAAGGGAGAAGGAGGGCGCTCCCAGTTCCCGAGGATGGATTAGAAATATTTCAAAGCTACTTGCGTGTATTGTAAACTTCGAATAAATAAAAGTTCTAACTTTTGTTGTGGAACTGAACTGAGGGCAAGGCTCGACCCAGGTGGCTCACGGAGGCAGACTGTTATCGTTTCAAAGGTGAAAGGCAAAGCAGAAAGCATTTTCGCAGTCCGGAGCGAAGAAAATGTATGTATTAGCTTAATATGGTGTGTAAGGAATATTAGCTATTCCCTCATGCAAAATCAAAAATTTTAAGTGGTGAAAACTTTTTTCTTTTCGCACGAAACTAAATCTAAAACTTGATTTTCATGTAAAATTAAACGAGTAAAAAACGCGGTTAGCCCAATATGTTTTTGCGCCGCTCGCCTTCAAAAAAAAACTTATCCCATAGTATTGTGAATCTTAAGGCATGCATTAATATCGCCGCTGGGGAAGGAATCGCAGCTTAGAAGAAAGCTTCATATCCTGAAACTCCAGATACCTAGAGAATCGTTGGGGTAGGCGGCCATACGATTTATAGGCAAGCGGGCACCAAAAAAGTCCGCCGATTTTTTGCAGTCCACTTGCAGGTATATGAAATAATGTTGGCTACTTTTTAGACCAACTCTGGGAAAACAATCTAATCGAGCAACCGAATACTTCTTCATAGCTTACAATTAGTTGCGGCGCAGCGGCTGCATTCTCGCAGAGTTTTCGCGAGAATATGCAAATTTGTTGAGGGCCGCATGGTTCTTTGTGAAGGACCGCACAGCGCTTAGGTATCTTCCTCTGAGAGAAAGTACCCCAAACTCGGGTAATTAAAAAAACGATGAGACCTCTGCTATATAAAGTGCTACATTTGCTCGGCGTACGCACGAAACTGCGTAACAAAAGTCAGAGCGCTCGCTGAAAGAAATTATTTGACGAGCGCTGCAGAAAAGTCTATATTGCTGCTCGCTGGCAAAACATGCGACCGAAGAAGGAAAGTTCCGTTTACTGAAGTTTTGGCCACGCCCCAAAATTTTGCTGACTGCTTGCAGAAAAGCGCGAGTTCGCGGCCCGCCTGCCCAGGGCGATTATCTGAGTATTCGGATTTCACGCTTTTCACTTCTTTGTAAGTATCCCTACTACCCTTTACTATAAACATATTTAACATGAGCGTGAAGCTGTGCAGACCGCATCTTCCCATTTGTACGATCCCGTGTTGCCGGCGGTCCACCATCTTTCTTTTTCAAAGTCATTTTTTTCGTCCAAACGTGCCAGAGTTTTCCATTTAGCTGATCAAACAGTGCCATGCATGTTCCTGATAAGTACAAACGATGTATTGAAGTTATGAAATTTGCATGAAAAACAAATCGAAAGTTGGGGCTTTTCAAAAATTTCGACACTCAAAAACTCATTGGTTCTTATCAGAAACATGCTTGGCAGGGGAATGGTCAGAACTTCTCCCAGTCATACTGAACAAGCTGTATATCATCGGATTCGTCTTGAAACGCTCATCTGAAAGATCTGTTTAACACGTTTCAAAAACACTCATTGGTTGTTGGTGGATATGCTTCTTTCTTGTAATGAGAATACCCATAGTCACTACAAATCCGCGCCATCGGGCTACCTTTCAACGAAATATTTGTTGAAATTCGAATATTTTCTTGTACTTGAACGCTTATAATTCATTCCAGATAGTCGTTGGCAGATAATAAACATATATCTAAAATCAAGGTTTAAAGGCGAGTCCGACGATATATAGCTTGTTCAAAGCGACTGATTTAAGTTCTGATTACTTCCTTGTAAGTCAAATTCTCAGCATTTCCTCGTTAGCGCTGTTGTGTTAGATACTCAGCACAACTTTGAAAATGTTTTCGTTGACTTCGAAGGAAAAGAATGACTTTGAAAGAAAAATGTGGACCGCCGGGGATCATCAGGGGATCGTACAAAAAGCTGGAAGATGCGGCTTGTACGGCTTTCGCTCCTGTTCAATACGCTTATAGTGAAGTGTAGTAGGGATACTTACGGAAGCTCCAGATGTCTGGAATGCAAATGCATAAGGCCCTTAAATGACAGGCATGTGGTGAAAATGTTATTGGCTCTGTTCGTTTTCCTACGCATATGTAGCAGCTCCAGTGTTTATTTCATACTTTATTATCAGCTGATTGATATTGGTAGGTTTTTTATAACGTCTCCAAATTTACCTTACCATGCATAATGGCTTATACAGCAATCGAAAATCGTTATTCCTGGCAAGTTCATATGCTACTTTATCCCACGTCTCCCACGTTCTAGAAGTTGAATAATCCGAGAAGTAAATGAACTCAGCTGATAACGGCAACCCACCTATAATACACTTTGAATATGATCGTGTCTGGAATATTCCGATTACAATCTCCATAAACCCAGTCTTCGATTTTCTGAACCAGCGGGTTCTGCTCCATCAGATTTGTCTTAAGGTACATCTGAAAATTGAGGGTTAAATGATTTTCGTTGCCGTTGCAAATGCGGTGTCAAAATTGATTCACAAAGCATCGAAACTTTTGAATTAGATTTTCTGACTGTTAGAATTAGAATGCTTCAAATTTAACATGCATAAAGTCACAAAAGCATGTAAAGCTAAGGAAATCGGAGACTCACTATGGGTACCTCTTGGCCAATTTTCTCATTGCAATATTTTTTAAATCCTCGTGTGAGAGCTTCAACTTCAGGATCCGTAAGTAAAGGTTTTTCACTTTCAACGAATTTCCACCAATAATAGTCACAGTAACGGGCAGAAAAGACTGGAAGCTAAATTGTTCTCATTACTGCCGGTCAAAAGCTTAAAGATTACAACTTACAATTAAGAAAAAGTATCGCAACATTTTGAATGGTGCACGGCTGTTCATATCACTATGAATACTAAACTGGGCGTCCAAAGATCAAATAAGAAATGTTGCAAAGGCGCGCTCAACGGCTGTTCGCTGCGACGATGTGTGGGTGAACTCACGCGTCATGCGTGAAAATGTATTATTACTTGTACAATAACTGGCTCGAATTCATTTAGTGGACGCAAGTGCATGCTTCATAACATTTTAATTCTGAATAACGACATTCGCCACGCTTTTTGCTCGAATTGTCCACATCTACGTAAAAAGAAAAAACAATTTTAGTAGTGGTAAGTGGTAAGTGGTGTAGTGGTAAGTGTCTTGCTCGATAGGCAGAGGGTCAGTACTGTTTTCCAGTAATCCAGTACTGTTTTCCGCCACCATCAATAGCTGCTTGCGAGGCTAGTAACTGCGACAAGATTCATTTCATTCGCTGCGCTTACTGCAAGAAGTTCTTTTGTTTTGAACATTTTGTAATAGCCTACCATATGTGTACTTAAATAAATTCATTCTTCTACACTGTCAAAAACTAATGTTAACGTTAACGAACATTAGGTGGAGGTGTAGTTTTTAAAACTTTTAGTTTTCGCATTCACATTGAAAGAAGTTCTAGGATCCAGTGCTCCAAAACCATTTACAAGCCCAAATTTACATTTTGCAAAAAATTGCAATAAAGTTACAATTAACGGGATTCGAACCCGTGACCCTCTGCCTATCGAGCAAGACACTTACCACTACACCAGACGATCACGCGCCTACTAAGCGCTCATAAACAAGAAGAGGCAAGTTGACGGGTGCCTCAGCTCTGGAGGGAAACACCACCCATAACTTCTCGTGCAGGACCGCTCCGCAGCTGGAAACGGCAGATTTAGAATCAGCGTCTCGAGCCCGTTACGGTGAGGTGATATATGACTCATCCGGGTTGGCCGAGCTGACTTGGGAAGCCTTCCTTGTCAGGAGTAACTTACAGAGGTTTCTCTGCGTATCATCATCCAAACGCTATTCAAATCAGTTCATCGTGTGAGTCTGACTGAATGTGAATTGATTTAAGTTAGACGACCTTGTCAGGGAGACAGACGGTCAAATGAGATTGCATTTTGCATTTTTACAGCTTGGGAAATGTCCATCGTCACATCACCTTAGAGAATCTCGGATGAGGACTTCAGTCCAGTTAACGTGAACTGAATTAATTTTACTACGGGCCTATATGTTTATGTCCGATTCGTCCTTTTCCTAAGACGACGTTTTGATATCTAGACCCTCTTCAGAACTTTTTAGTAAGGAGACAAGTTCTAGTCTAGTTTTTAATTCTTTTCGAATTAACTCATCTTTTGTATTGACTGTCGTCCAATTGTTCTTCCTTGGTGTGAGATCCTCTGCGCTGTAAATAGGAATAGACTTTTCTCACTTGTTCATCTTTATTGTGTTCTTTTTTCCTTGTGCTGTCATTTACAATTCGCTTTATATACAGCGTGTCCCAATAGTTAGTACACAGTTTTTGACCGTTAATAACTCACTTCCCACTAAGTATCTTCCTTAGCCTCAAGCGCCATCCAGTAGAGGAAGCTTAAACTTAGATATACAGTATGGAGGGGTGTAATCTGAGTTATAGCTAATCCCTTGGTTGTTGTAATTAGTCGGTTGCGAAGCTAAATTTATCAACAACTACCTGGCTTACCCGGCTCCGCCCGGCCCTGTCAATAATATATTTGTAATCGGCATGCTCGATTACCCCCCTGTGCCAACTCCCAGCCCCGTAGCTCAAATTTTGCAAAAAAATCGATAAAATCGATATCGATCGATAACGAAAAGTAGCCTACGACACCCTCCCCGCCCCGAAGTGTATGTGTGCCAAGTTTGGTCCGGATCGGTTCAGAAATGGAATTTTCTATTCGGAACATACGTACACACATACAGACAGACAGACATGCAGACAAACAGACATTCAGCTTTATATATAAGATTAAAGAATGACTACATTTTTCTGGTTAATGTATGTTGAATTATTAGAAACCCTTCTCATTTTTCTCTTGAACACAAAGTCTTGCAGAAACAGATGATTACTGACTAAAACATTTCTTCTTGTATTTTTATAAGACTCGAGACTTTTGATTGAACAAATCAAGCTCTACAAGATGGTTCTAATTAAGCAGTTAAATTCAGCAAAGCTGAAGCAAGATCTTAGAATTTCAAAATGCCCAAAAAATTTCAAAAAAGAAGATAGTTTCTTAGTCTAAAAAGCATCCTGCGTAGCTCTCATTAGCCCACGCATGTAATTTTTATTGAAAAATTGTGACTACAAATGCTGTACTTTTTGAAAACCCAAAAAATGGAAAAAAAAATATCATGTTTTTCGCATACATTGCTGGGCAGTCCTCATCATAGGTGCGATAATGTGAGATCTTGCTCACTTCCCCCCCCCCCCCATTCACCCCTGAACCGGAGGAACCAGGGTGACCCCTTCACCAAAAGCCGAGAAAAAAATCGACAGTGAGGTAAGGCTAAGCCAAGGAGATATTAGTACGGGAATTGTTTGTGTATCGGAAAGGAGGAAGAAGATTTTCAGGGATTCACGAACTTTTGAAAGAAAAAAATGGTAGCTTCTGTAGTTGCACAGCAACGTCAGCGAGGAAAGTTGCGTGGAACAACGTTCCCCTCTGGTTTCAGGGAATAAATAATTTGATCCTTTTATGAGAGACCTAATGGAAGCCGAGAAAAAAAAATCAACAGTGAGGTAAGGCTAAGCAAAGGAGATATTTGTACGGGAATTGTTTGTATATCGGAAAAGAGGAAGAAGATTTTCAGGGATTCACGAACTTTCAAAAGGAAAAAACTTTCCTAATGAAAGGTGTGAGTAGTGATTTCTGGGTATTCACGAGTTTTAAGATAAAAAATCCGTAACTTTCGCAGATGAACAACTTCTACAAGGAACTAATCATTTTCAAAACCGCCTCATCCTCCGCTTTAGAAAGTATACAGCATGTCTGAGATCGGTACAAAAAAGTGCCTGAGTGAAGGGTGTGTCTAATGATTTTTGGAGATTTTTCGAGTTTCTGATATAGAAAAATTTATAACTTCTTTAGATGAACATCTTGTACGCCGAGATGTATTAAACCAGGGTCAAGCGTGTTGATGCGATCCGGGACCCTCATTTACGACCCCCCCCCCTTGGAGGTACCCATCCGTACGACCCCCCCCCCCCCACCCTCCCCCATTTATCCCCCTTACCTCCCCTGCTCACATTCCTCGCGGTAACCTGCATAAACGAATGTCAATCTTGAAAAACACTTGCGTGAGAACTTCAGTGAGGTTTCGGAAGCAGAATTTCTAGGCCAATGGATGCGTCCAGCATTTGTAGCATACAAACACACCTTCAACAATAATGTTTGAGAATCTGCAAGTTTTTTGAATTTTCAGGCATACTTCAGACCAGCAAATTCGATTCCCGTAGGCGACACAAATTTTTGCACGGAGAAAAAATGACATTCTTGAATTACAAAAGATGTTTTCGACTTGCAAGCTTACTTCCTATCTCTTCCACAGTTCTTCCATCGAAAAAAATCGCTTGAGCGCCATCCAGAACGACGTCAAAAACGTGCACGAGCACGGTTGTTTAAAAATTCGTAACTAAGGCCAGGAAAAGACTGAGAGGCTGCAAAGCACAGGTTCTGTAGTATGGTGCCCAGACTTTCTATAGAAAAAGTTCCACCTTGAGGAGCAGTAAGCTCGAAAAAAATTCAGATGCGACTGTCGCAAATTTGAATGCGATCCCAAAAAGCAAAAACTGGGATTTTTGAGCTTAAAATTTTGTAACTTATCAGATAAGTTATAAAACAGCCTGCAATTTTCATGAGGGAGAGTAGGAAGATGGCCTCATATTACAGCAGAATTGCAGCTAACAAGCTTCAATAGCTTCGAAGAAATTTAGATGCGACCCAGATACGACCCCCCTTTCCTGATTTTTCGTTACCATACATAAAATTATAAGAAAATCCACAGTTGACAAATTAACACCAAATTTTGCACTGATGTAGTAGAGCGTCTCCAAAGTACAGAAAATCATATGGGCCCGTGAAAAACATTACAAAAAGATTTTGAATTTTATGATGGTCATAGCTGGTTAAGATGTCGCTTTTGTCGAGTGTGTGAGACTTCAGGAGGGCTTCAGAAGCAAGATTTCTAGGGCAATCGGTACATTTAGCATTCTTATCAAATCATACATCCTTTAAAAGTGTTTTGAGCTCTTGTGAATGTTTTTTTTGAGAAGTTCTACAGATTTTTTATCTTTTTTATTTTGATTTCCACTTTTTATAGATTTATTGTAAAGAATAATTATCTGCTTTTTAATCCCTTTTTTAAGCTTAGAGTATTCTAGCCTAACTACCTTCTCTTACGCCCCCCCCCTCCCTCCACTTTAGGTACCCTCTTTACGACCCCCGTTGCGACAGTCGCATCACAAGCTTGACCCTGATTGGAACAGTCTCATCCTCCGCTTTCAGGAAATATATACTTTGCCTAAGGTCCGTTAAAAATTGCGGGTAAAGGGTGGGTGAGACTTTTATAATGGGAGTGCTCAAGTGGAGTTTTTTTTTACCATTGTGAAAAGACGTATACTCGAGCACTCCCATTAAAGAGTCTCACCCATCCTTCCCCAGGCACTTTTTTCATTGGACCTTAGGCAAAGTCTATATCTTCTGAAAGCGGAGGACGAGACGGTTCCAAAGGTGGTCATCTCGGCGTACAAGATGTTCATCTAAAGAAGTTATAAATTTTTCTATACCAGAAACTCAAAATTCTCCAAAAAACGCTAAACACACCCTTCACTCAGGCACTTTTTTGAACGGATCTCAGACATGCTATATACTTTCTAAAAGCGGAGAACGAGGCGGTTCCGAAAATGGTTAACTCCTTGCAAAAGTTGTTTGTCTACAAAAGTTGCGGATTTTATTATCCTAAGAACTCGTGCATACCCAGAATTCACTACCCGCACCCTTCACTAGGCACTTTTCTCAATAGACTCTAGGCAAACCATATATTATCTGAAGCGGAGGACAAGATGGTTCTAAAAACAGTTTTTTGCTGGCGTTGCTGTTCATCTACAGAAATTACGAATTTTTCTTTTAAAAATTCGCAAATGCTCAGAAATTGTCTAACACTTTCCGAAACAAATGTTCTCGCATGCACATCTTCTATAAACAGGCAGGCTGATGTAGAAAAGAGAAAAGGGAAAAAGTGAAAAAATACAGGTATTAGTCAGAAGCATAATTGTGTGCTAATCCAGCAGCACATCGGTTCACATTTCAGAAAAAAAAGACCAGTGATGGCAAGGAATTGAAATTTGTACACTTTGACTAGGAAAAATGATGAGAGAACATCATGGCACCCCTCTCCCGATCGACATTTTATAATTTCTTTACCAAGTGAAACACTCTTTACTCGAGGGGTTGTGAATCGCTGTAAACCCCTCCACCCTGGAGGGGTCATTCTCACCTTATCGCACGGTATGGTCCGCGGTTCCTGCGGTTCCTCATTCTTTTCAAGCTTTATGCAGCCCTGTGCTCGCAAAAACTCCAGCGGTGCAGACGCGCTGCTTCATACAAAGTACTTTGGCCTACATCCTTTCAATGAAGTGTAAGAATGTTTTGATTTGACAGGATCAAAAAGATAGACTGTTTTTGAGTGTGTTTAGGAAATTTTGCAAATTTGGTTCAATTTTTTGAAAATTCTTCTGGAAAATTTTATTGTAATCGAACTTCTTCTCTTTTGATTTCCTTCCCATAACTTTGCGTTTTTTAGCTGTGATTGACAAGCATTACACCTATTGCCATATAGAGCTGGTTCGTATTCGCTTGAAGAGCTTTACAATTTAATCACTTAGATTATATTCTAACAATATTTCGGAAAAAAGAAGCACGAGCTTGTTGTAAGGGAATGAAACGTGTTGCATAAGTTATGAACAATCCGTAGAGTCAAACTGGATTTTTTAACAAAAAAATCAGGACTGTAATTTTCAAGATTTTCTGCGTGATTACGTATTAAACGCTATTGTTGATCTTTTAGGGGTAGAAATAAAGAAAGGGTATGCTGAAAATGCTCGGTTTCGTGGCATTTGTCGGCGTCTGGCGACGTCTTTGAATAACCGAACCATTTGTAAAACTGCCTAACTAAATATGAATGTTCTTACCTTTGAGAAAATAGCTGCACAGAATGTCGTCAAGCAAGTGGTGGTGGTGTCAAAACGTCTGAAGGAAATGGAATCTGCTGCAAGTGTTGATACACTAACACAAGTCTTTAATCAACTAGCTCAAAACGTTTCTGCTTCCTCACTTCTGCGCGGAACGAGTCGCACGCAAAAAACTTCTCACGTATGGTCATACCTCGAGAGAGGCATTTCCACGATGGATCATAATTCGTAAGCATATTCGGTAGAAAAGACTCGACACACTTGTTCAACTTCTAGGAGTTGCGCGCCTGCGCAGTGATTTGTGCGCAATGGAATGAATTAGCGGTTTGGAATGAATTAGCGCCAACATTAGCAGTTTTTCGCAGTGGGCGAGGTATGACCGAGGCCTCAGTGACAGTAGCGTGTGTGCAGCCTTCTTCGATCCAGATAGGCCAAAATTGAGATGATGTTTGATTTTAGTCACTCTTTGGCTTCCTTGTCTGCTCTTTCTTTACGGTTTCAACAGTACGCAAAGGAAGTGCAAACCTCGAGCGTTGCGAGCGCATTTGCGTCAACAGTTGCGCCGATTCCGATGGTAACAGGCTGTCTCTGTGTCCTGCCTGCATCCAAAACGATTACCAACGACGTACTATCGAAGAGGCCTAAAGCGACAAAAATAGATAGCAGAAGTTCCGGATGCTGCGAGTCGTGTGGAGCTGACATTCTAAATTTAGAAAGAGCCTTTGTCGTAATCCTGCATTTGCCCTTTTCAAAATCGGAACCTGAAAAGGTTCGAAGTGATGAAAACATGGGAACCGAGCATTTATGCGGACGCTATTTTTGAAGCTAGAAAAAGGTAAGAGTTTCATATCAATGAGCTCTACGAAGAATAATATGTAACTCGGTCACCTGAGGACTTATAATGAAATGAAGAAAATTAGGGCCGTGTGGTGGTTCTCGCAACAAAAAACCACAAAAACGATTACACAGTACGATCTTCTTCAGTCCTTTTCATCCCTCAGTATTTGCCAAATCAGAATTTTTTTGGAGCGCGGTCTCAACCAAGGGGTTAAGTGAAAGCTACCTTGAACGCAAGAGGACGCCCATATCAGGTGCTTGGCGCGATCCGTTGTCAGCCTCTACTGGGTAGGGGTCGTGCAGGAGTTGTTAAAAGCCTTGCTACCTGTATCAGCAGGAGATATTCAAGACGAAGCACTGCGGGGATGATCCGGCAAAAAGCATTGCAGGATATCCATTTGTACATAAATTCTTTGACTCTGGATGGAGAAATTCTTGGAAAAACTAAATAGATTTAGAATCAGCATAAGTGTTGAATCCAACTTTAGAATCTGATTTTGAATCGAAACGATTCAAAATTCAGATTAATAGGCATTCAAACTTGGAATCGTTTTGATAAAAATATGATACGAGACTTCGGAATTTTGACATCATAAAAGTTGGACTTTTTCAAGCTTGTAGCGTCAGTTTACTCGACGAAAATGCTAAGATGCATCTGGTCCCCCTCCTGGTAGTCGCAATGTTGCGATGCACAGCACGAAACCAGTACGTGTGTGGATGCGATTCAGCGGCGGTTATCTCTTGTCACGACCGCAGGGTGAACTTGCACTAACTGAAGTAGTAGTTTGTTTATGTTAGTACCTTTTTCTTGTGTTTCGATATTTAATGTTTTGCGTTGTCATTTTCCTCTATTACCAAAGAGAATGGCGCTTTTTGTTTATTTCCACAAAAATTCATCTAGTAAAAGCTTGCAGAACTAGTCTGTCTCACATGGGACTCGTACTCCGTTGTACTCTCAAACATAGCGTGTCCGACAGTGGCGATGCTCTACACACACTGCTTGTTTTAACACCATCAGTAGGCTCCTTTATTGTAAGCATATTTTAGAGAGTACATACCTTTATGCATCTTTTCGCTCACTTCTGTGATTTTTTGACAACACAAGGGGTGAGCCTTATAGAAAAAATTTTTTTCGGGGGCGTGGCTGACGAATTTTTTTCGGATTTTAGTGGGGACCCACAAAAATTCTGAGAATTACCCCTAATTTTTTTTTGGAGTGTGTGGCTGACGTCGCGCACTTTCATTTGAAAAAAATTTCTATCGCTCCCCTCCCCCCCCGGACGGAAATCCTGGGACCGCTACTGCTACTATCATAGTAGCAGTGGCGGTCTACTATCTTGACTAGCTCCAAATATTTACTTGTTCGTACATGAATGCGCCAGATTTGCTGCCCTACGATGTTAAGCCAAAGTCTCTTCGCTCCAAACGCGAGCTTACCCGTGCGCATCGCTGCGGATTGCCCGCGAAGCAGACGTTTCCTCACGCGACTCCCTTATGGATTTCTTAAAAACCCCATCTATGTTGTCTACCTTTCCAAGCGAAACCTGTGCTTTAAATCCCACGCAAAATCAATTAGACTGTTTGTCTCTAAGATTGGTTCATACTGTTCCGGAACTTACGGATCAATATGAACCCAGCTCAAAGCAAATAGAGCGCGCTTATGTTTCGAAAAATTGGGTATTTTGTTGCTCAGAAGTATTGTAATTGGAAAAGCATCGAATGAACCTAACTTGAGCCTCTTTTTTGGTTTTCTCAGTTTTATTTTCATAATTTTTGTATATAACTCTCTGCTCATATTAGAAATTATTTTCAGAAAGGTTTAAGTGCACTGTGCTTTGGGTTTTAAAGTCTTTATAGAACTGTGAAGAACTGTTATCAAGCTAATAGTATCAATTTTTGTTGAAAAATTGCAATATACACAATCTCTTAGTTGCATGTCGTCCTGTGTATTATGTAGATATATCTCCTTACATCTCCATATTTCAATTATGCAATTTAGAGAATTTGACGGATGTGCTGATCCGTCTTATCTGTAAATAAAAAGTGAGCTTTACACTGTAGAGGGTAGACGAAGCTACTGTGGCACACAAAAAAGCATAATTTTCGACAAAATTTCCTAGAGTACATAATCAAGTTGAGAAAAAATAACATGTTGAGCTATGTGGTCTGGGAGATTATTTGAAACCAATGCTCATAGCTCTCAAAAAGCAGCTTTCATAAAGATTTCTTGCACTCACGTTTTCGATTTTCGAGCCTTTATATGGTCTTGAACGTGAGGTGCAAACTCTGCGGTCTCAGTTCACACTTTTAGGAAAATATCTGGCAGAAAGGAAAAACTCTCTTTTAATACTGTGGGATGAGGCAAGACACGAAACATCTTTGCGTTAAAAAGGTTTTGGTCAGAAAATAAGAGTAAGCACAGTTAGTCCTCGTCTGGATCTTTAAAGCCACTGTCTACCCAAATTTTCGACTTCCATGTTTTTATCGCTTCCAGGACTTCTGAAACCCTCTTTTCGAATATCGAGCCGAGAATCCTCGAAATCATCAAACCCCCCCCCCCTCCCTCTTATTGGAAAAGGGTGTGCGATGCAGGCCGCGCGGTTGCGGCGCGGATATACGCCAGGAGCATCATTGCAAACCTGCAGAGTGGGTGGGGAGGCGGGGGGAGTGACCAGCATCGGATTACGTCCCTTTCGAGCGAATTTCTCGCTCCGAAAGCATTTTTTTGCTGCACCACTTTGGGGGGGGGGAGGTTAATATGGGGCCCACGCTAGTATGTCATCATAATCTCGTTAACTTTCGCTTGGTTGACGATGCCTTTAGCGAAATCTCATAGCATCATTTTGCGACTGGTGGTTTGTAGCTCTTTGATTTTCTCTAGTCTCAAATAGTAAGATCAGCGAATAATGTTTCGAGCTTTTGAGACTAGCAAACCTTCCACTGATTTATATACTTCATAAGTCCTCCTTTCTACCTGTTGTGGCATAGAACAAGTTAAACAATATACTTCCACTAATTGTTTTACACAAACAGGCGGTCATCATCTCTGTATCCAACAAGTCAAGCACGTTTAGTCAGTGGTCTTTTTTGATGGGATCTACGCCATATGGGAGAGCATAAATGCTGTTTCCAAATCTGCCTTTTGATCTGCGGAATTTTCATAGACGTGGAGTTATGAGCGTGTATTAGAGCAAAATATCAAATGTGCAAGTAGAACCAAGTTGTGATGTTTTTTTTCTAGCGTTTTGATGAAGCAGTAATGATTATCAAAGCACCTTATTTGTTAGTTACTCTAAAATAATGAAAGATGGTTGATTGCTTCATTTGAGGGCTAGTAAGATTATGTAATCATTTCGTCTTGAACGCACTTCTAATCTTTAATCAATCAAGATAACTCCTCGTCCATGAAAGCGCAGATTATGAAGGATTTGGAATCAGCGTTTCATTCTCTTGTTACGTCTTATCTGTAAAGGTCACTTCCTGTAAGTACCTATCAACTCCATTGGTAGGTACTACATTCAGTAAGACTATCTATGTTAGCGAAGTTTCGGCATTGAAAATTTCGCTTCTTAGGATCTCTTCAAACCGCCGGCAGCCGTCGCTAGAACCGTAGCCGCCGCCAACAATTAGAAACTGCCTCCAGCAGCCTGTATCCTCCACCAGCAGCCGTCAGCAACCTGTAGCTGTCTCAAGCAGCCGCCGCTGGCCATCTTTATTATCGTAGAAGCGTAAAATCACTAGATTTCTATTGTGCTGCGTTCATCCGCCTTCTTTTCGCTTTTTCTTTTTTTCTGTGATTCGTCACATTTGTGTTCATTGTTGCAATTATCTTGCTGGTGTAGATTGGATATGCTGTAGTACTCAGCTTCCACGTTGCAGTCTGACTATCTCGCTTTCGCCAACGTTTTTTTCGCGGTGTGATTCCGTCTGACTCCAAATGCGTCCAGTTTCAGGGCTATTTGTTTGTTTCATTTTCATTATTTATAATTCCATATTTTTCTATTGATGCTGCTCAATTTCTCAACTGCTGTCTTGTTCGGACCTTTTTTTCAAGCTCGCTGAAATTAGTAGCTCTGCGCTGAGGCTTTTCCCAACTTGGATACTTCAGGCTCCCGCCAGAGTGCCGAAGCCATGCCAGCGCAACGCCAGCGCCGAGCTAGCGTTTCGATCGATACACGTGTATTTCGTTGGGGCAGGGCTAGCTGACCTAGTTCTCAGCCAGGACCCCGCCCCAACGAAATACACGTGTATCGATCGAAACGCTAGCTCGGCGCTGGCATAGCGCTGGCATGGCTTCGGCACTCTGGCGGGACCTCACGCACAGCCTAGTAAGTACTCAGATAATCGCCGGGGGCAAGCGGCCATGCGAATTTTGAGCAAGCGGGCACCGGAAAAATAGTTCGCTGATTTTCTGCGGTCCGCTTGCAGATATTTCGAAGAATTTTAGCAAAATTTTGGACGAACGCTCGAAGATCTATCGCGGTTTTTCTATACATAAGTTGCGGCACAGTGGCCGCATTCTCGCGGATTTTCCGCGAGAACATGCAAAATTATTGAGAGCCGCACGGTCCTTTTTGAAGGACCGCACAGCCCTCAGGTACTTTCCGCTGGAAGAAAGTACCCCAAACTTGGGTAATAAAACCATCGATGGCACCTCTGGCACATAGAGTCTCATCTTTTCTCGGCGTACGCCCGAAACTGCGTAAAAAGAGTCTGAGCGCCTGCTGAAAGTTTGGCCAGCGCTCGCTGAAAGAGATTGTTTGACGAGCGCTTGCAGAAAATTTTGTATTGATGCCCGCTTGCAGAAAACGCAAATACCGCCCGCTGAAGATTTGGCCACGCCCCGAAATCCTGCTGACCGCCTGCAGAAAAGCGCGAGTTTGCGGACCGCCTGCCCCCGGCGATTATCTGAGTAGATGGGGGGGGGGTAGATACATTGATATTTGCCATTGATTAACTAAAAATCTCAAGGAAGAAAATTTTCATTTTTCCATCGACCTTTCCCGTGTCGTGAGTAGTAGAAACAAGACACCTTGCTTTTGAAGGCAGTGTTCAGGCAAATCTGGACTGTGGGGCTCTCACATGGATGGTAATTTTGGAGCTCTAACTAAGCCACGGCCCAAGCGCAGCTCAGGTATTGATCTAGCGGCTGAGATATTTGCCTCCTGGATCCCGGGATCGTATTTCGCGTAGATGTGTGCGTCCCCGCGCGAAGTTGATGGGTTGCGCCATGAATCCACACGAAATACGATCCCGTGGCCCACTTTAGAGTTGAATATCTCACAAGGGAAGGATACTAACATTAGTTGGCAGTTGAAGATGAGATGTATATTATTAGATGCGCCTTTGAACGCTGATTCCAAATATGCTTGCCACTTTTTTTGGATCAAGTTTCCGAAAGAGGTTATAAGCGTTTGAATGTCCAGATTTGCAAAGCATTGAGTGGCTTAAAATCAGCGAAGAGCTCTAAAACAATACCTATGCGATTTCCACCGGTTTTGTTCCTTCCTTGCTAACAATATGCTCGATACAAAAATGGTTTTCCACATTCCGGTGTTTTTGTACAGCTTTTCGCCAATTTTAGGCCACCCAAACCTTGACAATTTTGGACATTTAAACGCCCACTTCTTCTTTTGGAAACTTACTCCGCAGAAAAAGAAAACAGGTTTGGAGTCAGCGTTCAAAGGCGCGTCTACTGATATACATCTCATCAATTGCCGACTAATATTAGTATCCTTCCCTTGTCAGACGCGCACTAAATGAGCTCCCGCTTCGGCAGTGGCTTAGTTAGGGCCCCAAAATTACGATCCACGTGAGAGCCCCACGTGTCCAGATTTGCTGCCTTTGAGAAAAAAAGGCTACTACCAATGATTACCTAAATTGTCCTATCGCATAAAACCTAGGTCTTCCTTCCCTCGAACAAGCTCCTTATGCTTCTGCTTTTGGGGTATGGTTGAGTACAAAGTGTCCCAAAAGTTTTGTAGCCTAGTATTTTTTCTGATAAAAACAGAACGGAACAACATAGGGATGTAAAATTTGATGTACATATTAGGTGGGTCCGAAATTTTTGTCAGTTTTTTCAATCCATCGGCAAACACGCTTAAATGAAGATAAACAAACGCTTCAAAATGTATCCGATGCAGAATTTCTTCCTCTTTCCAGATGCTAAATTATTATTTTGTTTCGTTGAGAGAGTGATGAGATATTTGCTGAAAATTGCAATCATTCGTTTTCACCATGTCCAACTTTCACTAATTTGCCAAATTTTTGTACGTGAAATTTTCGGAGGAGCTCCAGTAACCAGCAGATAGTGCAAACCTTTTGCCAACTTTGGTATGATATTTGAGCAGTGGCCAAGATTGGTATAGATCTTTAATTCTCGGCTAACGTTTCGGAGTACAACTCCTTCTTCGGAGCCTGAAAGATCAAAAACTATGCGAAACTGTTCTTGTAAGCACTCAGTCACCTAACAGATACTGTCCAACACATGGTAGTTGCAAGATGAAGACAGAGACCGTAACTAAGCTAATGCTTACCTCAATAGCCAGCAATGGAGACTAAGAGCAGACCACCTAATGGATAGCGCCGTTACTGTGTACTGCTATACCACTATTTATACAGCACAGATGACCTGACCTGACCCAGATCCGTAGGTCAAAAGCCACAAAGAGCTTGATACGGTGCTAATTCGGTCGTCACGGCAATGCATTCTTCTTTGCGGTTTATTTTTGGAGTTTTTGATGCTATCCAAAATGCCTCCAACGTCTTTCGCGCTGCAGTATCAGGCTCCTGCGATAAGATTGTGACAGCTACGTCATAGTGTTGATCGTCATGGCGTTGCCTGCGGTGGGCACCTAGAGGGGTAGACAATTTCGTTTTCTCGAGCCCGTTTAGGTGCTCCTTGACCCGTACGCACAAGGGCCTGCCGGTTTCCCCTACATACTGATCTCCACATGTCTGGCACGTACGTAGTCTGGCACGTCTTCTCTACATACACTACGCCAGACTCCATACAATCCCCCTGCTTCCCAAATGGACAAATGACGCAATTCGGAATTGTACATAATCGGTCGTAGGCACGATTTCGTATAAGTTGTTTCCTAAGGTTAGGGGGTGGTATGTCTACGACTCTTACGTCATTTGCAAGCCCCGCGTGCTGCAGACTTTTCCTGATTGCTCTGCTAAATTCGTCGCAAATGAAGGGAACGCAAAAAGGAATTTTTGGAGGCTGCTCAAGTGTGCGCGATCTACGGCCTGGCAAATGATTGGACCTGAACTGATTGCCTGTTATGGGGTAACCGTTAGACTGCGCGATCTGTGTAGCCAGATTCATCGATACGGTGCGTTCCTGCGCATTTGAAGAGACCACCCTAGCGGTTCTGAACATGTTGCTTACTACGGATCTCTTAGTGCTCCAAGGGTGTGCAGAGCTATAATGGACTAGTATATTCTTGCTGCTAGGCTTACGAAAGCATTTGGTCTTGTATACCCCATTGGATAAGTATACCTGCACATTGAGGAAGGCAAGCCAATTATCGCTGGGTGTCTCGCGGGTGAATTTGATATTGGGAGACTGGGTATTTAAGAGATTGAAGCAGATGTCCATCTCACTCTGTGATGGACATACTACACAACAATCGTCTATGTAGCGACAGTATAATAATGGCTTGCGGGCAAGTACTGGGGTTTCAATTTTGGACATAAAGGCAATAGCAACGGTAGGAGCCAGTCTTTGTCCCATGCCTAACCCTCTAACTTGTCTGTAATAGCTTCCAGACCAACGAAAAATGCAGCAGTTCAAGCACTCACTCAAGAGAGTCATTACTTGCTGAATAGTAAGGCCGTACATGTGGAGAGAGTCCTGATGTTCCATGAGAAGCTCAAACACGGCTTCCATGGCAGACTTGTTGGAAACATTGGTGTACAGAGAAGTAACATCGAAGGACTCCATCACACAATCGCTAGTGAACTGCGTATTCCTAAGATGTTCGAGAAACATTTTGGTGTTTGATAAATGTGCAGGTATAAACCTAAGCAGCTGGTTGAGAACTACTCATTCACAACTCAATGCGCGCCTGCCCCTCGAGTAACCGTCATCGGCAATGTTTCTCTATCTATGGACGCGCTATCAATCCTAGACATGGGGCCGAGTTTCGCACCTAGTCAATCGATAGGCCCACAGGTGACTCGTAAGATTGTCGGCAGCCTACAAATCGTTCATGAGCGCCTGCGACACAGAGCTAGGCAAAACGATGATGAGCGCAATCAACAGAACGTTGGTAACGATTGGGGCACTAGGTTACCTCCCATACCCTTTCCCTCCTCCTTCAAACCGCAAGACCCTCATCCAGTGGCAGACACCAAGTTTCGCCTCTTCGCCACTTCCATTTTCTCAATATTGTCACGTTTCCGAAATAGACGATTTTCTAGCAATCTCACACCCACACAACGCCGTGGCCTGCGTGAACTACGGGACATGCGCGCTAGGTCACAGATCAAAATATCAACCAGCGACAAAGGTGGGGAGTTCGTCGTCATTTCACGTGACTTGGATGAGGCTATAACTAGACACCACCTGAGCGATAGTTCTTTGTACTGCCCTTCGTCGGATAAGGAGTTCGCTAAGCAATACCGTCGTTTGGACAGGGTGTGGACGGACGTCGCGCGATCTGCTAACATACCTAAAGCTTTAGTGTCCCGCTTGAAGTGTGAACTTCCCAAATGCCCAGTTCTCTATTTACTAGTCAAAACGCACAAACTCGCTGCTTCATCTCTACTCTCCAACAATCCATCAGATTTTAAGGTCAGGCCCATAATAAGTAGTTTCGGGGGTCCCAACGATAGAATATCTTGGCTGCTAAATCTAGTTCTCAACCAGCTGCTTAGGTTTATACCTGCACATTTATCAAACACCAAAATGTTTCTCGAACATCTTAGGAATACGCAGTTCACTAGCGATTGTGTGATGGAGTCCTTCGATGTTACTTCTCTGTACACCAATGTTTCCAACAAGTCTGCCATGGAAGCCGTGTTTGAGCTTCTCATGGAACATCAGGACTCTCTCCACATGTACGGCCTCACTATTCAGCAAGTAATGACTCTCTTGAGTGAGTGCTTGAACTGCTGCATTTTTCGTTGGTCTGGAAGCTATTACAGACAAGTTAGAGGGTTAGGCATGGGACAAAGACTGGCTCCTACCGTTGCTATTGCCTTTATGTCCAAAATTGAAACCCCAGTACTTGCCCGCAAGCCATTATTATACTGTCGCTACATAGACGATTGTTGTGTAGTATGTCCATCACAGAGTGAGATGGACATCTGCTTCAATCTCTTAAATACCCAGTCTCCCAATATCAAATTCACCCGCGAGACACCCAGCGATAATTGGCTTGCCTTCCTCAATGTGCAGGTATACTTATCCAATGGGGTATACAAGACCAAATGCTTTCGTAAGCCTAGCAGCAAGAATATACTAGTCCATTATAGCTCTGCACACCCTTGGAGCACTAAGAGATCCGTAGTAAGCAACATGTTCAGAACCGCTAGGGTGGTCTCTTCAAATGCGCAGGAACGCACCGTATCGATGAATCTGGCTACACAGATCGCGCAGTCTAACGGTTACCCCATAACAGGCAATCAGTTCAGGTCCAATCATTTGCCAGGCCGTAGATCGCGCACACTTGAGCAGCCTCCAAAAATTCCTTTTTGCGTTCCCTTCATTTGCGACGAATTTAGCAGAGCAATCAGGAAAAGTCTGCAGCACGCGGGGCTTGCAAATGACGTAAGAGTCGTAGACATACCACCCCCTAACCTTAGGAAACAACTTATACGAAATCGTGCCTACGACCGATTATGTACAATTCCGAATTGCGTCATTTGTCCATTTGGGAAGCAGGGGGATTGTATGGAGTCTGGCGTAGTGTATGTAGAGAAGACGTGCCAGACTACGTACGTGCCAGACATGTGGAGATCAGTATGTAGGGGAAACCGGCAGGCCCTTGTGCGTACGGGTCAAGGAGCACCTAAACGGGCTCGAAAAAACGAAATTGTCTACCCCTCTAGGTGCCCACCGCAGGCAACGCCATGACGATCAACACTATGACGTAGCTGTCACAATCTTATCGCAGGAGCCTGATACTGCAGCGCGAAAGACGTTGGAGGCATTTTGGATAGCATCAAAAACTCCAAAAATAAACCGCAAAGAAGAATGCATTGCCGTGACGACCGAATTAGCACCGTATCAAGCTCTTTGTGGCTTTTGACCTACGGATCTGGGTCAGGTCAGGTCATCTGTGCTGTATAAATAGTGGTATAGCAGTACACAGTAACGGCGCTATCCATTAGGTGGTCTGCTCTTAGTCTCCATTGCTGGCTATTGAGGTAAGCATTAGCTTAGTTACGGTCTCTGTCTTCATCTTGCAACTACCATGTGTTGGACAGTATCTGTTAGGTGACTGAGTGCTTACAAGAACAGTTTCGCATAGTTTTTGATCTTTCAGGCTCCGAAGAAGGAGTTGTACTCCGAAACGTTAGCCGAGAAATAAAGATCTATACCAATCTTGGCCACTGCTCAAATATCATACCAAAGTTATATGGACGATGCCAAGATTAATTGACAATCGAGCTCTAAGTGCTTTTGCCAACTTATGCAACTTTTTTCTTTTCTTCAGCTGCTTTCTCAGATGTTTGCTAATTATTTTTCTAAAAGTCTTGTGTTTCGGAAAATTCGCATCACATGCTATTGCACCAGACACTGCAAGACCTACAGAAAACTGAGTTTTCAACACACGGTTATTACTACCGTTACTATTACAAAGTAAATGAGCAATTTTCGTTTCAAAGTATGAAGTTTTCTAAACATAGGTTACGTCAGTGCGCACTCATGAATTTGAGAAATATTGCGATTTTCCCCACAAATTTCGCCAGTCCCGGAAAAAGAAGACAAGTGTTAGAAAGAGGAGAAAAATCTGCATCGAATGGTGACTAAAGTGTTCAACACTTTATGTTCTATGAGCTTGAAATGAGCTGTATGTAAAATCTGGTCCCTTCAAAAATAAATCGTAGAAACTCTGAAAGACAAGCCGTGAGACTACAAAAAATTGCTTCTGTTGGCAAAAGGTTTGCCCTATCTGCTAGTTAGTAGGGCTCCTCCGAAAGTCTCATACAAATATTTTGAAATAGGAAAGTTGGACATGGTAAAAACGAGTGGTTGTAATTTCCAGAAAATATCTCATTGCTCTCGCAACTAAACACAATGTGGGTTTAGCTGCTGAAAAGAGGAAGAAATTCTGCATTGGATACATTCTAAAGGGTTTATTTATCTTCATTCTAGCGTGCTTGCCGATGAAAAAAAACTGACAAAACTTTCGGACCCACCTAATATCATTCAAAAAGTAGCAAATACATCACAGCATTCGAATTTCGTGGTAGCATCTTTCCTCGATAACGGAAGCCTTCAAACTGTTGGCGATTACCACTGCCCGAGGCACGCAGGCAGTCACCATCAATTCTGTCCCAATTTTTCATGAAAATAAATCCTATCGCTTAAAAAATGTGCTGTATGATAGAGCAAGCTTCCAGCTACATCACACCATGATTAGAAAAATTTGTGAGTTGTGATTGAAATTACGAAAATTTGAATGCAGGCACGTGTGGATCTCATGGTGGAGGTTTGGACACATTTGCGGGAAATGAAAATATTAGGTCGTTCCTAAAGTTCTTTCCATTTTTTCAACCTACCATAAAAACACGTGGAATGAAGATAGGGAAACGATCCAAAAACTGTCCGATGCAGCTTTTTTTCCTCTTTTCAACTGTCATATCTACGTGCCGCTAGCTCTTGTGGTCAGTGAGATAATGGCCGAAATTTCGAACCCATGCTTTTTACCATGTCTAACTTTGGCAATTTTTCACAATCTTCTTTTTTGACTTTTCAAAAAGCTTTGATAGCATTCAGATAGAGTAAACAAAGTGCAATTTAATAGAATTTTTTGGCGTCTATAGTCAGCCTTAAAAATTTTTTAGAATTATTTTTCTGATGCTATCAAATTCCACTTTTGGTGATGCTGAGAACCATAGAACATAAAACGGCGCACAACTAGGTGTCATTCGATGCAGCTTTTTTTCCTCTTTCTATTGAGTATTTTTCTTCCCAATTTGTGGGAGTTTTTGGCGATAAAATTCCCATAATTCTTGATTTTGAACCTGTCTAAGGGTGTACACGTGAAATGCGAAATCTTAAATTTCGAAGCGCTAAACACTCAGTTACTTTGTAAAAATAGTGTGCAATCATAAACAACATTTGAAAGTTTCGAAAACCGGAGATTTGTTGATGTTCAGAGCGTTTGTGTGTTTTGTAACTATGAAAAAGTGAAGACTTCTGAAAAAGTTATCTCAAAAAATAATGAGAAGCCAGCTGAAATGGCCAAAAAAAATTGCATTGTGTTGCACTTTGTTTACTCTATCCGATTGCTATCAAAGCTTTCCCAAAAACAAAAAAGAAGATTGTGAAAAACTGCCAAAGCTAGACATGGTAAAAACCATGGGTTCGAAATTTCGGCCATTATTTCACTGACCACAAGAGAAAACGGCGCAGAAATATGTCATCTGAAAAGAGGAAAAAAAGATGCATCGAATAGTGCTTGAAGCTTTTCCCCACCTTCATTCCACGTGTTTTTATGGTAGGTTGGAAAAACGGAAAGAACTTTCGGAACGACCTAATATAATAGAAAATCGGCTACAGTGTGTTTCAAAACCAAGTTCGTCATCCGTGTTGCATTAGATTCCCATCTAGAAAACATGCGAAGATGGTATTACTCCAAATTCAGTGACTGCTGCAATTCTACAGATTTGAAACTAATTTCAAAGACATAGTTGCAGTGGCACGCATTGAAAATTTCCAGGTATTTTCTCGCTTTTCTTGAGGAAATAAATTTTTAAATGCAGACATTATAGTGATAGTAGTGCAAAGCCTCCTCTATATTGTGGATATAAATTTGCACCGCGATGTGCCAAATTTTTGCAGTAGCGGAATAAATTTCAAACTTTTAGGAAATAGCTTTTTGCGTTTTAAAATAGAAATGGTTTGATAATTTTATTTTTTCACTCAAACATGAAGATCATTTTTTACCCCCAAGGATGTAGTTTACGAAGAATGATTGGAGGACTTTGTGGTATAATTTTGAGATCAAAATCACCAGTGATTGTTGAGTTAAAGCAGTGCAAAATTAGGCTACAAGACTTTTGGGACACCCTGTAGAAGAGGCCAGAATTATTAGGTTGTCCGGAAATTAATGTCCGTTTTGAATTTCAAACGCAATAAGTCATACACTTTTCATTCCTGAGTAGCTTTCGAGGTACCATTCGATAGAACAAAGCAAGCTCTACAAGAAGGTCTTCTTGCTTTAGCAACAGCTCTGATCCACCTGAGTTTCAAGCCAAAAACTAAAAAGATTCAACTACCCGAAAAATCGAGAAATTTCATAACTCGGTTTATAAGAATTCTACAAAGATTCTAAATTGCTCACGTAAGCACTAAACACATAAGACATACATGTACGCCTTTGCCATATTTTTTCCTCTGTTAGAAATCGAAAAGAAGAAAATTTTCATGCTTTTGCAAAATGATGCTGTGTCGTCCACACATAAGTAGATGTATATTACAAATCTGTAGAAGTGCAAACGTGGATTTTCAGCTTTTTACAAGCTTTAGTTCTTGAGAAATTTGAAAGCTATATTCGATATTTCTCGAGAACTAAAGCTTGTAGAGAGCTGAAAAGTTACATTTGTACTTCCACAGATTTGTAGTACACATCTATTTATGTGAGGACGACACAGCATCACTTTGGCAAAAGCACGAAAATTTTCTTTTTCGATTTCTAACAGAGGAAAAAATACAGCAACGGCGTATATAAATGTCCTATATGGATTGCGTTTACGTGAGCAAGTTAGAATTTTTGCGGGATTCTTGTGAAGTGAGTTATGAATTTTCTCGGGTAGTTGAATTTCTTTAGTTTTTGGCTCGAAACTCTAGGTGAATTAGAGCTGTTGCTAAAGCTAGAAGGCCATCTTGTAGAGCTTGCTTTGTTCTATTGAATGGTACTTTGAAAGCTATCTAAGAATAAAAAGAGTATGACTTGTTGCTGTTGAAATTCAAAACGGACATTAATTTCCGTACAACCTAATAAATTTCCAGCAAGTTTCTGTATAATCAAACATTGACATTTAAAAATTTACAGCGCAAATTTGCTGCCTGAGGTTATAAGTCTTTTATTTCTTCGAGACTAAGCACCCGCTTTTATGCTTTCAAAGGCAGAAGTATGGCTTTTTGCAAAGTGTAGGGAGTCAAACGTCCTAGCGAAAATCCCCTGTCGCAAGAAGCTCATGGGTCTGTCCTTCCCTCGAGACCAAGCAGCCTGTGCTTTTTCGCTTTCAGAGGCAGAAGTATGTTTTTTGCAAATTAGAAGGGGCCAAAAGTAAATCTGCAAGGTTCTATTCATTTGTTGACACCTACAAATTTTTAGAGAAAATGTCTTGCTGCTTGAGCCCGTATGAGTCTTTCTTTCTCTTGAAACCAAACTCCCTGTGCCTTTTTTTTGCTTTTAGGGGCGGATGTATGGTCTTTGCGAAGCAGAAGGGGCCAGAAGAAAACTGCAAGCAAGTCTCTGTACAATTAGATATTGATCCCTAAAAATTCTTAGCGGAAATATTTTGCCGTTTGAGTTTATAAATTCTCTCTTCTCTCGAGACAAGGCTCTTTGTGCTTTTCATTAAGGGCAGAAGTAGGATTTTCATAAAGGTAAAGGCTGTCAAAAGTGAATTTATAACAACTTTTGGTGAATTTATCGTCTTCGTCAGTTCCGAATGTAATTATAGAATGCTCAGCATGCTCAACTTACCCCCGCCTCTGTGCCAAATCTCAGCCTCGTAACTTAAATTTTGAACAAGAGGAGGAATTCAATAAAAGTGATGGGTATTTTCGAAAACGGTTACTATTAGGCTGTCAAGAAAATAATGTCGTTTTTTATTTGCTTGCTTTAACAAAGCAACCAGACTTCACCCAACAAATGATAAGGAATACTGTTCGATAGAGCAAAGCAAGCTCTACAAGATGGCATTCATCATTTTGCGCCAAGCTCGATACACGGAGAGTTCGAAGCTAAAATCTGAAGATTTCCAAACGCCCAAAAAATCGAAAAAAATCAGATCTTCGTCCAAATAATTTCCACGGACCTTCAGCTCGCACACGTCAATACTTTTAATATCTGATAGCCATTTGTGCAGTTGCTGTATTTTTTCCTTGACTAGGAACTGAGAAAACAGTCCCCCCCCTGCGGTCACGCTGAGCGGTGCGTTTTTGATTGATCCGCCATGTCCACTACCCCCATGTCCACTTCCTTGCCGCAACTTCTTAAAAAGAGGAAGCCTTCGTCTCCCCTCGTCACCAAAGCCCTTCCAATAATGCACGACCAAGCAGCTCAACTTCTAGAGCGTATTCATTCTATTGTTAGCGCAAAAGCCCCTGAAGTCATTCTTTTACTGGAAGAATTCGTCAGTAAGTTGCCTTCCTTATCCGGTAGTTTTATTGAAGCACGAAAGCGTGAGAGATCGGTCGTCATTTATGGGGTGCCTGAATGCGACCCCGATATGCCGGCGCTATCGCGTCAAAAGCATACCGAGAACTTTGTCCTCGGTATGCTTAATACTCTAGATGTTGAGTCGCGACCCACGCAAATATTAGGTTGAAAACTAAGTTTTGCAACTGGTCTCATAACTTCCCTCTCACTCGACATGGTGCACTCAAATTTTGCCACTGTGTTGGTTATTACGTAAACTACAAGTGCAGCTGCTGTCCTACCAAATTCTGACGTCGCAGTGAGGGTTACGGTAGGTGTATGGTATAAAGGGAAAAAATTCAGAGTTTGACGGATTTGGCTGAAACTTGGCATAGGGATGTTATCCGACATGCTGATCACGAAAACCATAGTGAAATTGTGTGATAAGGACTTTTTTGTAGCATTACTGTAGGTGTACGATATGAGATCCCAAACTAAACAAGGAAAAATGCTTTGATTCAACAAATGAATATGATATTCGCGCTCGGCATGTCAAATAACCTTACTATGTAAAGTCTCGGCGGAATTTAGGCTTCGGACTCTTTAGTCATTGACGATCGTTCCAGCAGCTCCTGTGTACAACGACTCGTTCGACTTTGTGAGGACGCCAAATCTCGACATACCCCTAAATTTTGTTTCTTTCTTACTAGGCCAAAGGAGTCAACCTCCAGCAATAATGTAGACGAATCCGGATTACTGCGCATGGTCTAGGCTGCTAAAGGCTTCATTTTAGTTGGAACCCCAAAAATTCTCAAATTTTAATTTCAATTAGTTTTCGAAAAATGCCCAAAACTTTTCTATTTCGTTTTCAAAATTCAAACGGTTTGTGCGCACTTGTAGCACACATTACTCTCTACATAATGCCAAAATTTGAGTGCGCCATGTTGAGTGAGAGGAAAGTTAGGAGACCAGTTGCAAAACTTAGTTTCCAGCCTAATATATAATATGGGGAGGGTTAGGGAGGGGAAACCCAGGCTTGTTAAATGTGTGTTTCCCAGCAAGTTTTTTTGCATAGACTTGCTCACTAAGTGTCGTCGATGAAAAAACAATTCGATCTACAAGAACGTGTACGTGCGAAGATCGATGACACCTGAAGAAAGACAACACGACAAAGAGTTACGCAATGCCGCTAGAGAGCTAAACCAGAAAAAAGGTAAGCGAACGTATGTTGTCTATAAAGGGGGGGGGTGATTAGGGCCTCTGACATCCACAACAGAAATGTGTCAAAAAACTGGTCTTGAAAAATTGTTACCTTTTTTAATGCTTGTAGTATAAAGAATAAGATAACTCACCTCCACCATTTCTTGTCCACCTCTAAGCCAGCACTTCTGCTCATTACTGAGACATGGCTGAGTTCAAACCTAAGTGATGGAGAGTTAAGTGGAAATACTCTGTATGTGCTGCTTAGAAAGGATCGCAAGGGCAGAAAGGGTGGAGGTGTTTACGCTATGATACACAATACAGTACTTTCTGAGGAGGTTAGCTTTTCAATGAAGTATTTGAGTGCAGGCATTACTTGTTTCGATTTTCTTTTAAATCCTCTTGTTCAAGGTGAGACTTATCGATTTATTTTGGTCTATCGACCGCCGCAAAGCAGTGCTAGCAGGATAACCTTCTTCTCTCTCTCTGATTTCTGATCTTGTTTCCTCTCGCAGAGTTAGGTCTGTATTGGCGGGTGATTTGAATCTTTCGATTGATTGGGCAAATAAAAGTGCCTCTAATGCCACAGGGTATAAACTCCTTTCCCCATTTGATGCTAATGCCACTGTCAAGTACCCTGTAAGTATTGTCAAGTGCATATCCTGAATCATTTTGAACAGAGACAAAGAGTGTTCTACAGTACGCCTGATCCCTTGAACTGTGCCCGTTACAAAGACATAAGCAAAAAATTAGACCATCATTCAAAAAGATATATGGGTTACAGGATAAGAAGATTAGCCAATAGCAAGTACACGAAACATCTAATTTCCTATATCAGATATAGAACGAAGTGTTCACCTGCCTTGCCGGTGCTTTTCGGCGACGATGGGTCAAAATACAGCACAGGCTTTAAGAAAGCTGAGGCTTTTGCAAAAATTTTGAGAGTACATTCACAAGACAAAATGAAACATTTGTTAACTTGAGTGAATTTACAAAGCAGAGTTTTGAGTTGCCTATCATTACATCAGAAGTTGTTTTCAATATCTTAAAACGCTCAAGCCATCGCAATCGATCACGTTCGACGGGGTGCCGCAAATGTTTTTTCAAAATGTTTGCAGCACAGCTTACTTTACCTTTGACACATATCTTCAATATTTCGCTAATGCCGGATGAGTTTCCCTTGGCTTAGAAAGCGGCAGTGGTTACCGATCCCCAAGGAGAAAAACTCTAATTTTATTTTGAATTATCGCCCGATTTTTGCATACTGCCAGCGCCACTGAAGGTATTAGAGAAGTTCATCAAAAAGAATTTGCTTGAGTGGGTTGATACTATTAAACTCATTCCCAGTGAGCAATATGGCTTTCTATCAGGCTCGTCTACCTGTACGCAACTGATAGATAGCACTCACCTTTGGAATAAGGCGTTGAGTCAAGGTAAAGGAGTTGATGTGGTTTACTTTGATTTCAGCAAAGCTTTTAATAATGTCTGCCATGGAAGCCTTTTAGCCAAACTTCACAGTATAGGTATACGTGGTAGCTTCCTCGAATGGTTTCGCTCTTACCCAAGTGGTAGAAAAATGATAGTGCGTTTCTCTCAAGACTTCTCCTTTCCGAGGCAATGTCCTTCTGGGGTACCCCAAGAAGGCATTCTCTCTTTTACTCTCTCTCTTATATACGTATGACCTTCCCTCCCTATTGAAAATTGATACAAGAATCTTTGTCCATGCGTATGCTGATGACATCAAGGTCACAGCTATTTATAGGGAGGATGATAAAACTGAAGTTCAAGCTGCGCTTAACGAGGCTGTTCAGCGCATGTTTGAATGGACGCGACGATGGCATCTGAAGGTGAACTTTCATAAAAGTCATCTTTTTCCTATCGGAAAGGACTGCTTGAAGATTGATAACCACGATCTCGGTACCATGAGTGTTGTTGATGAAGTTCGTGACCTTGAAGTGCTAATATCAAAAGGTCTGAGCTTCAGCAATCATATTGAATCCATTGTAAGAAAAAGCTTGAGAGTGATGCACTTTCTATTTAGAAATATTAGGTCGTTCCGAAAGTAATGTCGCTTTTTTCAAATAAAATGCCACATTTCATGGAATCAAGATTTTCAAGAGATCTTAGGAGCATTCGATGCAGCATTTCATCCTCTTTCTAATGGTTTTAATTTCATTGCACAATTTTCATTGAGCTTGCGAAAAATTAACAAAATCTGCAACTCATGCTTTTTGTCATGGTCAAGTTCGGCAATTTTTTAAAATTTTTGTACCTATTCTCCGAAGAAGTACAAGTGGCAGGTAGATAGAGAAAACCCTATAGGACACAGAATAAATTTTTCTTTTCCTTAGCTTGCTTCCTAGAGTTTCTGGAATCAGTTTTAAAATGCCATCAAATTCCATATTTGGTCAACTCAAACCTCACAGAACAGCAACCGGCAAGCAATTCGGGTGTCATTCGACGCAGCTTTTTCTCCTCTTTTTACCAGTTGTTTTTGGTTTTCGATTCATCAAGTTTTCCAAGATAACATCATCATAATTCAGGTTTTCTAGGGCGCCTCCGGCTGTACCCGGCATTTTCGAAAGTTGCTAATCTGAAGCGGTAAACGCTCATTTGCTTTGTAAAATTAGTGTAAGACCATAATCTATTTTTGTAAGTTTCAAAATCCAACGATTTCTTGGTGTTTGATGCATTTGTGTCTGAGACGAGCCTGCTAAAATTCGGTGGTTCCATCAAAAATTCTATACAGAAATTATGACGAGCTCTGAAAAGTAGAAAAAAGTTGTGCTGTTTCCCGTAGGGTTTGCTCTATCTATACATAACTTGGACTCCTTCCGAGGGTTGTTATAAAAATTTAGAAAAATTGTGAAACTTGGTTTTCTCAAAAAGCACCGGTCGCAGATTTCGATACATTTTCGAGAGGTTATTGAATTTTGTGCAGTGATTATATAATATTTAGAAAGAGAATGAAATGCTGCATCAACTGCTACCAGAAACTCTTACACATCTTTGTTCCACGAAATGTGGCGTACGTTTGAAAAAAGCGACATTACTTTCGGAACGACCTAATATATACAGTAATGATGCGTCTCTTTGGATTAAGCTTTATAAAATGTTCATTCTACCCTTAATTGAGTATTGCAGTTCTATTTGGTGTCCATATCTCTCTAAAGATATAGAAAAAATTGAAAGCATACAAATGACGTTTACCAGAGTACTATACTATCGTGCTTTTCCGGATGAAAATTATCCGCAAAGCCTCCCTTCGTATTGCACCCGTCTGCAAAAGCTTAACTTAAAAAGTTTGTTATGAGAATTGATAGACATCTTGTTAAATAATGGATAAATAGAGAATTTTTCGCAGATTATTTTGTAACATAAAAGAGCCCATAGGATCTGCGCTGCCGAGAGATTTTCTTGACCGAACAAAAAATAAGCCACTTTTTGACCTCGCTTCAGCGCATGTGTGCATGCCTATTTACGAATTTTGAAAATTTTACAATTGAAGTGAGCGCCGAAAAGAAATTGGTGGATGGGCCTTGCTAGCCCTTGCTTTACCCTAGCATCTCCAGCTTTGAAGCCGTCGATTACTTCTATTCGCAGAAAGTTATTGCTTGTGAAACATCTATACAGAAAATTAATGTTTGACAATAGATTCCACTAGCGAAACGTTTCCTTCAGGAAATTGAACTTATGCGTATGCTAGCCTGTCACACGCTTATTCCGCAGCCAATTCAAAAACTTGACCTTAAAGGCGCATTGTGGAGATTTCCTGGCAACAACATTTCTCTAGGGTGAGAACGTACCTCGGCCACTTGGAGATTTTGGGTGTGAAATCTCCTTACACTAAGAAATTTATTAAAATATGATATGCTTTAGAAAGCGCAGGAAAAGCACTTTCTAATGATACCAACAATACCGCATAAGAGATGAAATTCTCTTAGAACAGCTGCTTCAAACATAAGGCAAAAGAATTCGGACAGAACTTGTGCAGCAACCTAATACATCTTCTTCCTTGCCACATCTTTTCATCGGTGACATGCTTGAGAGTTTGACTTGTTCTCCATAGTTCGTAGTTGTTTCTTCTTGGTTTTTTTTTCAGGTCCCTCTTCTCGGCTGCCTCTTGTTGTGTCGTCCAATACTTGTTAACAACGCATGATCGAATTCCAACTTCTCTTTTTAGAAACTGCCTTTGATAATGTGACGATAGACGCCGTTCTTTCGCTTGATTTTTTGTTTGATGATGTTTCAGTCAGTTCGATTGGAGACTTTGCCACATTCTGGGTCTATTTGCTCCTCCTAGTTCCTCTATTTGCTACTACAATCTAAATTGGAAATCAAAATCTAATTGATCATTTCTTTTACAAGATATCTTCCTTCCTTCGATGGGTGACTTGCTTGTGAAATGACGGTTTTCTTCCTTGCACTCTGAACTTTTGTTTCATACCACGTTCCATATCTCTTGCTGACAACGTTTCAATAAAAATTCAGTCTAAAACCCGCTAAACTACAATAATTCTAACACATCTCGAATGATCTCCTACAATAACACATTGTTGATAGCTCCTATCTATATACCGATCTGCATTTCGTTCATAACGCAGAGAAATGAAGGAAAGAAGCAACTCCTGTATGTATGTATGCGAAAAAATGATTAGATTGCATGTGGTGATAGAGCTCGCCAAGAACTACAACCCACACATTGCGCTTTTTGGAAAACATGTACTATAAAAGTTTCAAAAATCTTTTTCTAAAAAAATTCCGAAAATGGCTGCGTCACAATGTCGCGGACAATAATGAACGCGAAAATTTTCTGTCAGGTCTTTTCTTGGAGCAAAAACAGAACTTAATGAACGGGTAAGCATACTATATCGTAGAGCTCATCGAGGGCAATAATCGGGTAATCCCTTCCAAAAAAACCCAAGCTTGAATTTTGTTTTGTTTTTTTTTCAAAAATTATTTTCAATTCCCTTCTTCAAGCCAAATTTCTTCACATGGAAATCTATTCAAGGCTTTCCAACAAGGCTGTTCGGGTAAAATGGATTCTTTTTACCATGCTCTATGCTTTGAACGTGCACTGGTGAGTTTCTTGGCTATAAATGACTCTTGACAGTTTGTGAACATGACCCCACCTGCACCTAACCACTGAGTTGCACCGCATTGCAGGGTTGTAGCTTGGCCAGCAATCATTCTACGAGCTCGCAAGTAGGCTCATTCGAAAGAGCGTGACTTCTTGGATACAATGGTATACAAAAGAGTTGGGTATGAGAAACAGCAGAGATTTGGCGGATGGGGAGACAAAGACAAAGCGCAGCTTCAGTGGTAGGCTAAGAATTTTTCAGTTAAAGTTGAGCAAAGCTTCTTTCGCCACCAGTTTCATCCTGGAAGTTCAAAACCGTCAATTTTCTTGTAATAGAACCATTTCGGAGCTCTAAGGCTGTTCTGGTGTTGATAGGAGCCTTCACTCCCTTCACCTCTAAGGCTGCGCTATGTCACCCCATCCGCCAAATCTTTGCTGTTTCTCATACCCAACTCTTTTGTATACCATCGTATCCACGAAGTCACGCTCTTTCGAATGAGATTTGCAGGCTCGTGGAATGACTGCCGGCTGAGATACAAGCCTGCAAAGCGGTGCAAGTCAGCGGTGAGGTGCAGGTGGGGTCATGTGCACGCGCTGTCAAGAGTCATTTCCAGCCAAGAAACTCACCAGTGCAAGTTCGAGAGATGGCAAAGAGCATCCATTTTATCCGAACAGCCTTGTTGGAATGCCTTGAATAGATTTCCATGTGAAGAAATTTGGCTAGAAGAAGGATATCAAAAATTATTTTTTTAAAAAACAAAACAAAATTCAAGCTTGGGTTTTTTGGAAGGAACCATTACCCGATTATTGCCCTCGATGAGCTCTACGATATAGTATGCTTACCTGTCCGGATAACTTCTGCTTTTGCTCCAAGAAAAGACCTAACAGAAGATTTTCGCGTTCGAAGAATTATTTTCCGCGACATTGTGACGCGACCATTTTCGGACTTTTTTAGAAAAAGATTTTTAAAACTTTTATAATACATGTTTTCCAGAAAGCGCAATGTGTGAGTTGTAGCTCTTGGCGAGCTCTATCACCACATGCAATCCAATCACTTTTTCATCTTCGTTTTCCATCCGAAAATGAGCGATGAAAAAAAGAAGGCGGCTTGTCAGCAACTTCTTGGCGGTCAGTGTATGTATGTATCAGTGGCGTACCCAGGATTTCCGCTCGGGAAGGGGGGCGGCAAAAATTTTTTCGAAAAGGTACGTGGCGTCAGCCACGCCCCAAAAAATTTTTTAAGGCTAATTTAAATTTTTAAAAACTTTCAATAATTATTTCAATTATTTACAACTATAAACAAGTCATTTGCACATTTTTATAAGAGCTCTCGATAATGTGTAAGAGGCGTATTTATTAACTACCATTTGAATTTCTATAAACAAAAAATTTAGCGGTATGAAACCAAAGCTCAGAATTTTCTCAATTCTACACTCATCTTTCATATTCTACTCTCTTTTCAGAGGTGTCTCTTTTTTGAATGGCGCATTACAATTGTGTAATGTACTTATATAAATGTAAATATAAATTTCCGGCGCTTCTAGCAACATCAGATTTCCGTCTGACTGAACGAACCATGCACGCATTCATGTCTTTCACCATTTTACCCTAAACATGCTACACCTACTGAAAATTCAAATAATTCAAATATGCCGTCGTTAGTGAAAGAGCGTTTTTTCGAGACCGATATGCATTCAGGTTTGTGTACTATCTTGATGAGTAACAGCAATCTCATTATAAAAAGTTGTTTCAGCAGCTCAAGAATGAAATTGAGTCCTTTGTTTATGCAAGATGTGTACCGCACATTCCAACATGCACGTACACATTTATTGACAATGTCTCGAGGCAACAGGGTCACGAGCGTATCTAACAGAAAATCAATAAATAGTCCAAAATTACATTTTGTACACTGAAAAGAAGCAGGATGAAGCTTTTGAATTAGATACTTGATTATCCTCTTGAATGTATGAATCAAGCAAGTGAGAAATCACATTTGCACAAAAGATGACTTAGTGTTGCAGGTAGTAGTGGAAAATAGAAAATTAGCCGAGAAGGGTAGTCCATTGGTCTCTCTTTGCAGAACCACATCGCATAACTTGAATCGGTGCTCCCACATTTCCCGGCATTCATAGTATTTGAAGATTAAACCCAAAAACGAGACCGATTTGTCGAAGTAAAGGCTAATTTGAAATCTCAACCAAATACACACTTTGCGAGCTTATTTCTAAAACATCTGTTTGAGTATGTAATGCACTAAAAATAGTGACTCCGCTCTAAATCATCTCTTCTCAGCCTGGTCTTTTTTCTAGCAAGACATTTTTACTGCCCACATTTTTTTATACAACCACAGGCGAAAAGAGGATGTATGGCTATCAAGAATATCTTTAGAAACATTACAATTTCTTTGCCCCCAATTTCTTTTCCATGCAACTCCTTATCAGCAGCAACGCTTAACAAAATCACCGAATGTATAGACAAACATAGTATCTAGGCCAAGCAGTGAATTAATACCACAAGTCTTCAGTCACCTCATTAACCCTCAAATATTCGGCATGGATCTTTTGACTAAACAAAATTCGAACTCATACCGCTTGCCACATATAGGGAAGAGTCCCAAGTCCCGTCGGCAGTTCAGAATGAGTTTTATTAGGTCGGTACGGAAGTTAGTTCGCACAATATTCAAAAATTCATAATTTCTGATTTTCCAACAGATTCGACCGCTTTTTGTGAAGGAGTAATTTGCTCTCCATAGCGATATTTTTGCGGCTTATTAACAGTCGTCTGACGCATAGATAGCGGTAGAAGAAAGTTACTCAAATTTCTAATTTTCTGTGTAGAACATTGAAAATTTCTATGAAAAGGATTCTCGAACAAGCAGCACGAAAGGGCGGCTGTGATTTATTTTGGCATTTTCTTTTCCGTAAGCCATAACTTTTGACAGAGACGTTCAAATCGGCACAAGCTTTGCACAGTTAGATAGAATAGGTGATAGACTTATACACAGATTGCTCCAATTTATACTGCATGTTTCAGATTTTTTATAACCCTATGCAGAAAATTCGAGATTTGAGTAATTTTCTACTACGCTGCTATCTATACAGTAGATGACTATTAGTAAGCCGCCAAAACATCGTTATGAAGAGCAAATTACTCTTTCAACAAAAACAAAACCAGTCAAATTGGTTGAAAAAATCGGAAGTCATGAATTTTTGCATATGTGCGACGAACGTTTGGGACTCCTAGTATTTTCACCGAAAAGATCAATTCTGACGACCTTTGCGGAAGTCGAAACTGGTTTTTAATTGACATTTTAAGTGGAATTCCATGCTTCAAAGTGAAACTACATTACTGCCAAGAACTACTATACGTCATCGACCTTACGAAGCTATTCATGAGGTTTCGTGAGGGAAAGGTTACACGAAGCACTCATATACATCAGCAAAAAAAATACTTTCCAGTGGATATTGCGGATCAGAGCTAGCGATGTTTTGCGAAATTTTACGACTTTTGTAGTGAAGCGGAGATAAAATCAATTTGAAAGGCTTTGCAACACTTTGTGCCATTTCGATGAATGCAAATGTTGTAGGGGAGAACATCCGGAAATATTCGGAAATGTGGTTGATCGCGCAATATACGGGTTTTTTTTTTGAAAATTCCACATTCACAAAGCACAATCATAGCCAGAAGTACATTGATCTTCATTCCTCAGCAGTCATTTGTGTGATAACATTATCTTTTTGAACCTGCGTCACCGGCAAACTCACGCCACGTTGCTTTCCCACTTCTCGTCTCTGTCCACTTCCTCATCGTTTTACAATGTTTCCATGATTATAATAGTACTTGACAACATCTTGATTACAGACGGTGCAGATGAACAAAGCACTGCTTTGGGAACTAGCGTAACTGATTTATTATATCCTTTTCACTCTTCTGCAGTTTTGCGTTGAGTGGAGATTCCTCAACATGGCGGTATTACGCCATGCTTGTACAGCATGATATTAGCAGAATAACTGATTAATTACTCTTGAGATTATTTTTGGTGTAAAGCTATCGAGTAGCGATGTTGATGAACGTGCACTGCGTTTTATAGTTGACTCATTGAAGCAATATATGGGACTACACAACGTGCACATAAAGCTACGACACCTCAGCTTTTATCCTCTTCCTTTTTGCCTCAAGCCTATAGAGTGCAGATCATTACTCCTCCGATTTACTGCGTTCAGATGTGTTCAAATCACTGCTTTGCATGTAGGCAATTTTTTTGGATGAAGACGTAAGAAAAACGAGTAGCATAATGGTGTGAGGCACAGCTGTGACATGTCGGACTCGGGTTTAATTCCGCCTCTGTGCCAACTAAGCCCTCTACCTTGCGGGGTTGGCAACTTGACAGCGGAGTAATCAAAGCACGAATTAGTAAACGGCTGGCAAGTCACTGTGATAGGGCCGCACGCAATCAGTGGCCTCTTCAACTATGAAGTAGAGTGCGTCGGAGCACGCCATTAGAGGGTGTTTGATCACACCGAATCCTTCGTTCTTTTCATAAAGAGGTAAAAAAGTGAGAAGACTAGGAACTTATTTTTGAAAACGAGTGTGGAGTACAAAGAAAGAATATTTTTTGGACACTAGACACACCGAGTGAAATAAAGCTTAAAAAGGAATCAAATATTCCAAAACTATATACTTTTGGAAGGGTCTAAAAAGGCACAACTCGTGAAGTGCAGTGTGCCTCGTGCAACTGCACATGTTAAGTTACGAATGACTCGAATCACAGTTGCTAGAGTCCCTGCTCTTCGCATTATGATTTATCTAACGATTTATCCATTGGTTGACCAAACCTTTACTGGGATCTTCATAGGCTCTGTTTTTTCAGACGCTTTTTGTGAGTTACATTTTTCATTCTTTTAATTTTTCTCTTACTCTTTCAAATTTTTTTCTCCTCTCAGCCATTTTTTGTGAGCACACGTTTTGAGCAACAAATAGTTAGAACATTGACCGAATTAGGGCGGAGAGAAACCTGTTCATAAGCCTATTTTTTCACGCTTGACATGGGCAAAAAGAGGTAAAGGAATTGACAAACCTTCCTCTCCAGTGTTCAATCCCTCTCCCCCCCCCCCCTCCTCTTCCCGCTTTCACTTACAAAAAAAATCCTTGTGGCCAAGACCTTATATTTGGATCGGAAACTTTGCTAACTGGTGATTTTGAGTCACTTTCCGGGCAATCTGCTATTTTCTATATACAATGCAGTGACGTGACCTATCTCCCCCTCCCCCCCCCCCCCTCCCTCCCTTCCCGAGGCATGCGCCGTTCAAAAGAGGAAAAGGATGGCAAGAGGGGAAAATTGTTCTGGTGTTTACAAGCTGCTCGTCACGCATCGCAAAGCCCGAGCACCTTATTCGTTATGAAGAAACGTGCCAAAAGTGAAGCCCCAGCAAGAAGTCGTCTCCGCTCGATTTTTTTCCGGACGGATGTGCTGCGCCTAATGAGCAACACAAAAAACAGAAGAAAGTTGGAATGTAAACGTGGAAGGAGCTCCATATAACGAAGCCACCGAGATCATTGTGGTTAGCTGAATGAAACTAAAATAGGCTTAAATGATGGATACTGTAGTAAAGGGCCTAGGCATGAATGGTCGGCCCATTTTAGTAGAAGTCGATTTGCAAGAAAATGTGTGAAAGGAAAATCCGGTCATGAAAAATGTTTTCTTTCAGGTTTCTATTATGGTGACCTTGTATGGGACTCTGACGTACAAGACGCAAATGCGGACTTCTCTGGAACCTCTCTAACCACACGCTTTGCAGCTCTCATCATCTGCCGTCTCCTGCAAAAATCAAATCTCTAGAAAAGACTCAAAAGCGTCGTTTGGTAGTCGACGACCCATTCTTCAAACAGCTAGTTTTAATTGCTTGATTGGATAGTCAGGCATCTATACAATAAGTGAACAGGCAGAAGAATTGTTCTGAATAGACGATAAACAGACAAATATAGAAAGATGGAAAATCATGAAGCTGATCCGGATAAAGTATGGATATGAAGTCAATTTCAGGCAGTATGATTAGTACGAAAATTTTTATCAGAAATTGAGAAGAAAAAATGTAGAAGAATCAATAAGGAAATACTTGAAATAGGAGATGACAAGGTCCTCCGATGGCTTGTCGCAAATGCACACGCAACCACCAAGTTTGCGACAGTCTTGTTACCGTACCCAGATCTATCTTTCTTTTACTTGGCTCTGCTTGTCCTTGTGCTTTCTCTCTTCTACCATCTTCAAAAGGTTCAAGTTCCCAATGTAACAGTAATTTGATGCCTCTTGTGTCTAGATCGAAAGTGAGGATGAATTTAAAAAACAGAAAATTAAAAATTATCAAAAGCATCATGTAAAACTGATTTGTGAAGCCCAAATTTTTTTTTCAAAAAATATCCAAAAATGCTATCAAAGCGTGATGCTGTAAAAACTATCCGCCATTATAATAGATCGAATCAAGTGTACAATTTGTTTCGTATCAAATGTGCTAAATCTTGGCAATGACGGAGAAGAATCATCTCAGACGCGTTACTGCTTGTCAATAGACGCTCAAAGAGTAATTCTCCGTGCATACTATTTGAGACTAGTTGAAGTCGTACACCTTTTTCATAGCTTTCAAGCATTTGAATGTACGGCGCCATTTTTGGGATTAATTGCAGCAAGTTTCGACTCGCTTTAGGCGGAAATTGGATTGGCGGGCGTCCGCCTCACAACGGTTCGCGCCGCTTCGCAGCTGCAGTACACCATATCTTGTTAAGAACCCATGTATATGTCTCTTCATTCGTCTCAGTCTTAGCTTGGCAAAATGCTAGCACTATGCGCTAGCGAGGCCGCAGCGGTGCGCACGCGTTGCTACGTACAATACCGCTCACATTTTTTGAAAAATAGACGCGAATGTATGGACATGTACGTACATGTCCGTACATGTCCATACATTCGCGTCTATTGCTCAAAAAATGTGAGCGGTATTGTAGAATGTTCCGCCCGTTCCGGGATGAGACCGACTGTAGCGCCCAAGTCGCTACAGATGCCATAACGGGTGTAAACTTCCAAAAATCTTTGTTGAAAAATAATTCTCTTTTTCTGAGTTGCCAATAAGTTAGACTTCCTTGCCAGGATCTGCAAGGAAGTCTAACTTACGTTCAAGCAGGCAGAATGTTGAAGAGGAGAATAGAGTGTGGGAGAACAAATGGAAGAAATTGTTCGCTTTTTTGGGATTCCTTCTATCACAAAAAATTATTTTAATTTTACATTTTTGAGTGTTCATATGGATTTAATCTTCAAGAGTATCTTTCTGACAAAAGGCTGCTCACTACCGCTCAACAACGAGTAATCAAAAAATTGGTATGTATCAAAGCGCTTAGAGTGTTTCCTTATAAGAAATGATGATTTCGCAAAAAGCCAAAAAATTCTTAGCAATTTCAATAGTTACCACTTCAACAGAAGCGAAGTTGAAAAGAAAAAACTAGGAAGATTGCGACATTTGATCTTCAGTAAGGTCGCGCTGGGGTCGTGCTTGAAAACTAAAGGGAGTTTTTTTCTTAAACAGCTACTCAGCTGATAACAGCTCACCGTGCAAATTTGTGTCGATACCGTATAAACACACATTGATTTTACCACCAAAAGAGAAAATTTTATCAGAAAAAATCAAAGGGGAGTAGGGGTAATGACAGCATTTTGACGAAGGACGTGTCTTCTGAATTGCCGTCAGTGATGGTCGAATTCGTCGTGAACATTGACGTGACATCTTTAGGCAGCTGTCATGTCGCGCACTTGCTCTATTACTAATATGCTCAACCATCCGCGCTCTAGACATTTTAGAAATTTCTAATTCTAGCATATTGGCGCGAAAGTGCATACCCATCTATATCGACTGTTAGCGCATTTCTTCGGATGCTCTAAACTCTTTAGCATATTCATATTTGAGGAAAAATGGAGGAATACTGCAAAACAATCAATGTATTGGTTGATTAAGCAATCAATGCATTGATTGATTACTGTATGCACTAACAAATGCGATCGATACGTCAATTCTTTGGGGGAGGGGGAGGGGGAGGGGAGAAGGGAGAGTGAAACAGATTTTGCACTGTCTTGTCGCATTCATTATATACCAATAGAGAGCATTCAAAGTTATGCATTTTGGCGAAAAGCTGTAAAACAATCAACACTTTCAAAAAACGCGACCAACATATCGATTTTTCTGGAAAACGCAGATTTTTCCAGCTGTCATGTTGCACACTTTCTCTAGTACTAACAAGCTCAACGATCGGGTCTAGATTTTCAAAAAGTTTGGAATCAAACAAATTTGTATTAAAATGCCGGATAATCGATTTAATGATTGGGTGCTGTATGTTGACAGGGCAATATGTAAACAATATATCGACTTTTTTCGAGAAAAAAAGCAGATTTTATAGCTGGCATGTACATTATAAACTAACATGCTATAAGTGCTCTACATGAAAGGCTCAAAGTCAAGCGTATTGGTAGGAAACTGTACAAAAATTGAGACTGTTAGGAATATACGCGATCAACATAACCATTTCTTAGAAAAATTCGCCAGCTGTCATATTGCGCCGCGCGACGAATTTTTTTAACAGTGCTTGGGCAAAGGGCACAGTTCAACTGAGCAAGAAGGTTCAAATTTGTCTCGGAAAAAGTCTTGTTGATATACTTGTTGGTACCTGAATCATGGTATCGACGTTTCATAATCATATTTGAAGACAGTACCTTTTGTGCACTTTGTGGATTGCAAACTTGCTGCGAATTCCCATCATAGCCACTTCTTCAACCAAATTGTTTTTCTGCCAGTCGCTGCTGTTCCGTAAAAATGCAATGAACAAAAAGTTTGATAAGTTTTATTTTGAAAGGAAAATGTTATTGAATACAATACATTAATACAATGATATTGATGCAGATTGCAAGGTTCAAGTCACAACTCGCCAAGTAAAATCACCGCAACTGGGGGGACGGAACATTGTCGTGCAAGCCATAATTTCGCACCTAAGTGGTGTGCCGCCAAGCACATTATAAACACAAGCTCTTAAAAATACCACGACACTGCAAGCCCGACTCACTGAAGCAATTATTTTGGAACTCCAAAGATATTTTTGCATATCGATGAAATTTGAGTCAGTAAAGATGTCAAAGGATAGAGAAGAACGTCTTCGTTACTATAAGCAACTAAATCTAACGTAATTCAGGGAATTCTAGACATTTAAACATAGAAAAAGGTGAAAGCTAAAGAACTAGATGAGGAAAAAGGACTTTGAATCCTGTTTGATATTTGGATTCACATGCCCTCTGTCGCGGCTCCGCGATGCAGAGCGCTCCTCGGAACAGGAGGCCGGGGGCGCTGTTTGCCGCATTTGCCTGTCGCGCCTTTTGTAGGCTGCTGCAGGACCACCTCCGGCTTGGAAGGTAGCCAAGCGGCGGGGTATATAAGGCTGCCCGACAGAGCAGCCGCCGCCTTTTCGACTTTCGTGTAATTATTGATTAACTTGTCATACTCGGCTACGTTTTAAGCAGCTCCCGCATTCGAGGACTTTTGGTTGAGCGATTGAGTCTTCTTTTCGGATCTTGTGTATCGGTCGCGCGTAGGCGCAAGGAAGTTCGAAAGTTGTAGGTGAACATCATGCGGGAGTGGAGCTGGTGAGTGCGACAATATTACTTCTTCAGCCATCGTTCGGCTGTCTTACAGTAATATTGGCGTGAAATATATTGGAGCCGGTGTAATTGCACTATGATTGTTACTTATTTCACGCCAATTTTAGCGCGTCATGCCGAACGATGGCGGAAAAAATGTTTTTCATCCTATTTTTCTTTTGCGCATCTACTCCAACAAACAGTGGGATAGAAATCCGATTGTGATATACTGTTCTTATTTCTAGTCGCTCTCTCGCCTTGCTTAGTCGCACGAATGAAGCTGACATTAACCTGGTAAGCTTTTAAAGTCAAAATGATGTGAATTTGCCTGTTTTTTTAGTGTTTTAATTGTTTTTTCTTCGCTTTTGAATACTTGGTATGCTCTCGATACTTTCGATAGAGAGCCACTAGTATGAGCATTATCGACTTCAAATATTGATTTCTATTGCAGAGTCTTGGGAGAGGTTGTCAGGCGATGTACGCAAATCCAACGGGTTTGGGACCTGAGATAGCGTTCTTCAACATGTTACTGGTTAAAAAGAAGATCTTTTTATCAAAGTTGTTGTTTTGCTGTTTTTCAAGCGCATATGCTTTTCAACATCGTCCTTTAGCCTCTGGATGCACATTCACTTTTGCGACCAGAAGCGATTGAAGCCTGGTTCTACCTCTACAGAACGACTTGTGAGTTATACACCAATGACTTTTATGTATAATTCATCAATACTACCAGATTTAGGTGACAAAACTTATCAAGAATGACGTTGGAATGCCTTTGAAGCGAATTAGAAATATGCGCGGGTGCGAAATGGTTACCAGTGAAGAGTGTCAAGAAAATCCCTGTTACATACAGGTCTGTCTACCACACGATAATGTTGTTTTTACTGTGATCATCCTATATTCAGAGATCTGATGGAACTGTTTTTATCTGCTAAGGTTTCAACTATCTCTATCTTCTATTTGCTGATAATCAAAAGGATTTGTTCCCATTGGACAAATGGGTATACAACACCGAAGCTCTCCTCTACCAATTGATCATTAGCATATGCCCCTGACTATAGAGATGAGTACGGAAGTAGCTCTGTCCCTGCTAATCAGATCTTGAGAGCTGCCAGCAGGCCGCCGAAGATGTCATCTCAGTTTGGTTGAGCCAGTTCAGAGCTCATAATCGATTGACCTCATTGTGAGAGAGATCATGCTCAAGAGATTCATTCTTCATCAATCAATATGAAACACTGACATTAGCTCTAGTTACCCTTAGACCCCGGACAGAGTTAACGCGATTTGATCGCCGCGATTCAGTCGCGACAAGATAACTAATACGAGGTCATTGCATGCCGACAAGCTTGCATTTCGGTTATGATACTTTTCCAGTCCGAATTTTGAATGTGAAAATGACTGGAAAACACGGCGACGATCAAATCGCGTGAAGTCTGACCGGGGCCTTAGGATTATTTGCAAACACATTCATTTTCAGCTGCTCCTGCCTATTCGCCTCGTAATATCTGTATGTATCTAAATAGAACTATGAGTTGTTTTGTTGTTATTTACTAACTTTTTTGACTTCTAGTCATTCATTTGATGACTTTGATGAAACCTTGATGGATTTCTCATACTGTGATTCAATGTCCACTTTTTGTAGAAGAACTATAGTGCTTTTAATGCAGATATGCATCTATGTCAGTTGTGAAGCGTCTTCTAAATCGTGTTGGTTTTCGTCCTACCTTTTGAATTCGCATTTACTCAAAGCAGTTCGATTAATCATGCGATTGTGATATAGCTATTCTTATTTCCAGTCACTGTCGTACTGCGAAAGCCAAGCAAGGCGAGACAGCGGCTACAAATAAGTATAGCTATATCACAATTTATCGAACTGCTAGTTTGAGCCCAAGCTGACAGTAACCGAAAACATCACACGATAGGCTATTGCATATTTTTCATTCGCATTCAATTGTCGCCATTGCATTTGTTTACCAGATAACCTTTTCCACATTCAAAAGGTAGTGCACATTTTTTTGTTTCAAACGTGACTATATTTTGATGTTTAGCTGCAAATGCTGGATCCAAGCAAAGAAAATGCCGGCGAAAGCAATGGAGCAAGTCTCAAGAAGTCTGTTGACGCTGGTGATGATCTCAAAAATGTATTCTGTTACAGTGGAGTCTGTCCGGAGTGTAGCAAGCACCTAGGAAAGAATTTATCTGCGCACCTGTTTGATGTACATAGTCACACTAAAGAGGAGATAGCCAATCTACAAGCCGCAAAGCGACGAAAAATACTTGGAGAACAGAATTATTTGTGTGATAGTTGCGAAACTACATTCGCCACGAAAAAAAACTTACTAGAGCATAATAAAATGGAACACGCATCCCGAAGAAAAATCTCATGTCCCTTATGTGGAACTCCAATAAATGTAAGTTTTCCACTCGTGCTCATTTTTCATTACGAGAATTCATTTTCAGGACCACCACGACCTTGTAATACATGCAAACGCAGTGCACGCTTCAGGAGACCGAACCTTCAGTGTGGAAACCATCAGCTTTAACAGCAAATCTGCTTTTCAAGTAAGCATACCATTCGTGGATGTATTTTTCCCATGTTTTTATGTTCTAATGGCCACGTTGTCATCGATTTTTATTTTTTGTGTACTGTGTCTTTTATTGTTTGATTATCTAGTTCGTTTCTATTTCCAGGACTGGAAGCATGCTCTAGAAGAGGAAGAGACTACTAGGTACGCTGTCCATTCGAAGAAGAAAGGAACAGATGGAGACATTACATACATGCGATGTAGTAGAGCCGAGCCTGGCCCATCTTACATAGAGAAGTGCTCAAATTCAAAAAAAACGGTCTTGTATTGCACAGCTTATATGAAGGTAAATTTTCCGCTTTCTTCTTCTTCGGGGTACCACTTCAGTGAATAGGTGACGGAAAATGAACGGACTATCAACGTAGAATTCTGCCGCACGCATTGCGGCCATGAGCCCGATGCTGCACTGCTGACAATGGACGCCAGTGCTGAGAAACAAATCCTCTCCTACCTAAGAAATGGATTCACGTATAAGCAAGTGCTAAGTCAAATTCGGGAGCGATGTCGAAATTCAAACAATTTGAGTTGCCGGTTGTATTTCACTACATCGCGAGACGTGCGGTTGGTAACTATAACATATAGTAACGAGATAAAAGCAAGTGTGTTTCAGAAGAATTGCATTGAAACACAATCTAGATCCAGCACGTAGACATAGTATCGACATTTTGTCGCTTGAAATGCGCATCGGAGAACACAACCCCGACGATGGGATACGGCATTATACAGCAGCAACAGATGCAAGCGGCGATAACTTCTCTCTTGGTGGGGACCACATAATACCAATAATTTTTTTTGAAAATTTACCGTGCAGTGATTGTGACGCCGATACAAAAAATTTGGTTGGAAAGCTATGCAAAACGCGCACTTTTGATGGACGATACTTTCAACCTTACACCGTACTCACTGCGACTAGCTTCCGTAGTGGTCCTAGACGAATGGGACATGGGGTTGCCAGCGGGATTTTTGCTTTCCTACAGGTAAAAACCAACTTCCGTTACGCAACTGTAACTCAAAAATCGTTTTCAGAATGACAGAGAACGAAGTTAGTATACTCTTTCAAGAAATTGTGCATCTACTTCCCCAGTTTGATACAGCATATTTCATGTCGGATGACAGTAATTCATTTTACAATGGATTCATAAAAGTTGTTCCTCAGTCATCAGCGAAAAAACTATTGTGCACATTTCATGTCCTTCAGAGCATAAAGAGATATTGCAAAAATCTCAAAAAGGTATGTCGACGAAATCCGACATCCCTAACAACTTCCTTTCAGCCGAGTCTTACATCTACCGTAATGGGTAAAATGTCAGAACTTTGCAAGAATCCGGATCGTGATTTCGATAATTACGCTTCTCTACTGTGCCTATTGCGACAAAATCGCGAAGAAAGTATGGTTCAGTACTTCGAGCGGAACTGGTAGGGTCACAACTACTCCTTTGGAGTTTTTGGTGTATCAGGAGCCCACGAATTTCCGAATGGGCAGGATACGTACGGAGAACATCCACTGTCAACACCTCTATGGCAATCGAGCGTTTCCACAGGAGATTGAAACATGAATTTATTCAAACGAAATCAAGTGTAAGAATTGATTCGCTGGTCGACTTGCTAATCAATCTAGTCCCCTGTATGGAAGAGGACAGAAGGATAAAAGTAACCATGATGGCTATGATCAACTCAGCAGCGCATCGACGCATATATTTTAGATGGCCAGGAACGTTCGCGAAGGACGGCACAGACTTGCAGAGCAGCACAAGAGGCATGCCAACGCAATTAAGACGTACTGCGATGGACACGTTACATCCCATGTAGAAAGCCCTGGATCTTGGCTAGTATGCGAAAGAAATCACACATATCATGTCAAGCAGATGCCATGCGATTGTGACGAAGTTGTGAGTACTAAAAAAACTTTCTTACGTACTTAGCAAAGAACATATTTCAGCTTAACAACCATTGCTACAATTGCAAGGCCTGCGGATACGGTTTCAAATGCACTTGCTTGGATGACCACACAGCCGGCGTTTCGTGCATTCATGTGCACATGGCACTCGTTTATAGTCCTGAAGGTCGGGCAGTTTGCGTTTTGGTGAAAAGATGTATTTTATTGATTGCAGGAATGGTGACGTATTCGCACATGGTAGAAGGAGAGGTTGTTACTGCCACGGAGTCGGATGAAGCCGAGATGCCGGCGATTTCGGAAAGGGAAGTCCGGGACAGCGCCCTCGTAACAGAGACATCGGACACATGCAAAGAGCTTGTGCAGGCGATCACTGCTGTAAGTTGAGTTTTCATCTTGCATTCTTCAAAAAACATACTTCAGGAAATGGCCGCGATAAGAATGAAGGTAATCGCACTCTTGAAGGAACCGGGCGAGGACGTACGTACTCAGCTGATGTGTGTGAAGAGTCAGCTTGAAGACATCAACAACAATTTGAGATATGAGGGAGCCACCCTCGCAAGGCGATTAGACGCCAACCCAAGTGGGAGAATACCGAAATTCAGAGGAATACGACTAATAAGGGTGAGTTCCGTTCAAAGATAATGATAATAGACAAGGATGCCGGCAAGATAATATTTTTGCTGCAGAGAACAGCAGCTCGCAACAGGAGAAGGACGCGGAAGACTTCGTAGGATTTTCTATTTTTGGATTTGTTATTTTCTTTCATCTAGTTTTCAATGTTACTTTCTTTCATTTGATTATCAAAGTTGCTTTCTTTCATATGCTTATCAGCCTACATCCTAATCAGAAGATTCCGGTGCTATATCTGCCTTTCAGTTAGATCTGTTGTACATTAGCTACGAATCATTTTCACTGTTGTCTTTCTTTTGATTTGCTTACTTCAATAGCGAGGACTTCTGTCATTCTCGCATCTCCGTTCACAACTTCTTCTTCACGCATCGCATTCAAACAGATAATTGTGTTTATATCTTTACCAATGTGTCATTTCTAATCTACCTCTTTTCTCTTTTCTGCCACACTCATTTTAGGTCCTATTGCTATCTGACTTAATAACGCAATAATCTTAAGTCGCAGCCGCTCTGCAATGTATTGAGTGACTCAGGTCTCGATGCAGTTGTATCTAAATTCTGATGCTTTTAAAGCATGTAATACGTAAGGCTCATAAAGATTGCGCCTTTTTAGTCGTGTCTTGTTGTTATGAAGGGTTCATTTACGCAAATAGTACGCTAAAGTCCGTAAGTTTTATGAACTCGTTTTTATATCTGAGCAAAGTTTGTGGCAGTCTAGCGTACAAAAAGTGCACAAAAGTCACAATCAGTCGGGTGTTATATTTTCCACGAATCGACGATCGACGATCGAAGATCGACGCTTTTTGTCATGATAGCTTATAGGCAGTTAACATTTTTCTAGACGATAAACTGGGTGCGTTCTGTATGATATCTCTGTTAAAGGTGGTAACTAGTGGAGTATGCTTTGAACAACAAAGCAAGTCCTATAGCAAGACTGATGTCTTATTTGAAATTCTGATTTTCCTCTAAAGGAACGGCCATGGTTTACCGGCAACGGTTGTGGAGGTTGCCAAGGTTGTCAGAGAGCGGAGAACACACGGAGGGTACTATGGGATCTTACAATGACCGGCGGCCTCCGCGGCCGTTGCCGACAACCTATGACCGTTCCCTTAGAGTAAAATCTGAGTTATTTTAAATAAGACATTAGTCTTGCTAGGACTTGCTTTATTGTTTAAAGCATACTTCACCAGTCTTAGCCTTCAACAGAGATATCATACAGAACGCACCCAGATTACCGTCTAGAAGAATGTCAACTGCCTACATCATGACAAGAAGCGTCGATCTTTGTTTAAGACGGCATGGCAGGAAGTGAGAAATCAGGAGAGTTCGGAGCAGTTGGCCATCGACCGGTGACGATCGCTAGCGTTCATATTGAGGAAAATCAACAGTTTACGTCAACAGTCTTTTCATCGCACAAAGACACTCGTGGTTAAAACCTTCCCGTTATCTCGAGCGTCAAGTCTGTTCCTGCGTTTCGATGAAATATGTTGTTTCCTCTTGCACACATTGTTCTCACAACTTTAACTTCAAAATCTTTACTACAATATATTGATTACATCCGTCCTTCACTTAGTGTGGTAAATAAAGCAGAGACAAGGCAGCTGAAAGACAAACATCACCGGTAAAGTATGGGCAGTGAACAATTGAAAGTGACAACAGTGGCATGAAAACATTTGATATGACAAAAGTGCACTGCGTTTGCATCTATTACAAGGTCGTGGTGGTACTGAAAATGACTTCTCGTAACGAAAAATGAGCACGAGTGGAAAACTTGCATTTATTGAAGTTCCACATAAGGGAGCGAGATTTTTCTTCGGGATGTGTGTTCCATTTTATAATGCTCTAGTGAGTTTTTTTTTTGTGGAGGATGTACACAATTATCACACAGATAATTCTGTTCTCCAAGTATTTTTCTTCGTTTTGCAGCTGTAGATTGGCGGTCTCCTCTTTAGCTTAACTATGTACATCAAACAGGTGCGGATAAATTCCTAGGTGCTTGATACACTCCAGACAGACTCACTGTGGCAGAATATCATTTTCGAAATCCGCCAGCGTCAATAGACTTCTTAAGACTTGCTCCACTGCTTTCGCCAGTGGAGCAAGTCTTAAGAATACCTGCAAATGCTGGGTCTTTGCTTGGCTCCAGCATTTGCAGGTAAACATCAAACTATGGTCACATTAGAAATCAAAATTATGCATTACCTTTTAAAGGTGCAAAAGGTTATCTGGTAAGCAAATGCAATGGCGACAATTGAATACGAATGAAAAATATGCAATAGCCTATCGAGTGCTGTTTTTACTGTCAGCTTGGACTCAAACAAGCAGTTCGATAAATTGTGATATAGCTATACTTATTCGTAGTCGCTGTCTCGCCTTGCTTGGCTTTCGCAGTACGACAGTGACTGGAAATAAGAATAGCTATATCACAATCGCATGATTAATCGAACTGCTTTGAGTAAATGCGAATTCAAAAGGTAGGACGAAAAACAACACGATTTAGAAGACGCTTCACAACTGACATAGATGCATATCTGCATTAAAAGCACTACAGTTCTTCTACAAAAAGAGGACATTGAATCACAGTATGAGAAATCCATCAAGGTTTCATCAAAGTCATCAAGTGAATGACTAGAAGTCAAAAAAGTTAGTAAATAACAACAAAACAACTCATAGTTCTATTTAGATACATACAGATATTACGAGGCGAATAGGCAGGAGCAGCTAAAAATGAATGTGTTTGCAAATAACCCTAAGGCCCCGGTCAGACTTCACGCGATTTGATCGTCGCCGTGTTTTCCAGTCATTTTCACATTCAAAATTCGGACTGGAAAAGTATCATAACCGAAATGCAAGCTTGTCGGCATGCAATGACCTCGTATTAGTTATCTTGTCGCGACTGAATCGCGGCGATCAAATCGCGTTAACTCTGTCCGGGGTCTAAGGGTAACTAGAGCTAATGTCAGTGTTTCATTTTGATTGATGAAGAATGAATCTCTTGAGCATGATCTCTCTCACAATGAGGTCAATCGATTATGAGCTCTGAACTGGCTCAACCAAACTGAGATGGCATCTTCGGCGGCCTGCTGGCAGCTCTCAAGATCTGATTAGCAGGGACAGAGCTACTTCCGTACTCATCTCTATAGTCAGGGGCATATGCTAATGATCAATTGGTAGAGGAGAGCTTCGGTGTTGTATACCCAATGGGAACAAATCCTTTTGATTATCAGCAAATAGAAGATAGAGGTAGTTGAAACCTTAGCAGATAAAAACAGTTCCATCAGATCTCTGAATATAGGATGATCACAGTAAAAACAACATTATCGTGTGGTAGACAGACCTGTATGTAACAGGGATTTTCTTGACACTCTTCACTGGTAACCATTTCGCACCCGCGCATATTTCTAATTCGCTTCAAAGGCATTCCAACGTCATTCTTGATAAGTTTTGTCACCTAAATCTGGTAGTATTGATGAATTATACATAAAAGTCATTGGTGTATAACTCACAAGTCGTTCTGTAGAGGTAGAACCAGGCTTCAATCGCTTCTGGTCGCAAAAGTGAATGTGCATCCAGAGGCTAAAGGACGATGTTGAAAAGCATATGCGCTTGAAAAACAGCAAAACAACAACTTTGATAGAGAGATCTTCTTTTTGACCAGTAACATGTTGAAGAACGCTATCTCAGGTCCCAAACCCGTTGGATTTGCGTACATCGCCTGACAACCTCTCCCAAGACTCTGCAATAGAAATCAATATTTAAAGTCGATAATGCTCATACTAGTGGCTCTCTATCGAAAGTATCGAGAGCATACCAAGCATTCAAAAGCGAAGAAAAAACGATTAAAACACTAAAAAAAACAACCAAATTGACATCATTTTGACTTTGAAAGCTTACCAGGTTAGTGTCAGCTTCATTCGTGCGACTAAGCAAGGCGAGACAGCGGTGGCTCTCTATCGAAAGTATCGAGAGCATACCAAGCATTCAAAAGCGAAGAAAAAACAATTAAAACACTAAAAAAAACAACCAAATTGACATCATTTTGACTTTGAAAGCTTACCAGGTTAGTGTCAGCTTCATTCGTGCGACTAAGCAAGGCGAGACAGCGGTGGCTCTCTATCGAAAGTATCGAGAGCATACCAAGCATTCAAAAGCGAAGAAAAAACAATTAAAACACTAAAAAAAACAACCAAATTGACATCATTTT